>CAUYQG010034830.1:0-34983 GCA_963574415.1 Tarsius wallacei | reverse complement strand
CAGCAACCTGGATGGAACTAGAGTCCATAATACTGAATGACCTCTCACAGAAACAAAAAACTAAGTATCACATGTTCTCACTCATATAGTAGACCTTGATCATCCAACGTACTACCACAAGAAAATGACTGACAGTGGTAGGAAACTGTGGGGGGTGGAGGGTGATGGGATTAATGGTGATAAATATCTGTCTGGGGATGGAGAGACACCTCTTATCATCAAAGGTGCCTGAATGAAGCATTTTTGTATGCCTAACCCCTAATTGTACCCCATAATACCATAATAAAAAAAAATAAAAAAATAAAAAGAAAATGACTTCTCTAACTAGAAGAAAAATTAGAGTTGAGAAATTAAATAAATTTAATATTACAACTTTCAGTGTAAGTAGAAAATGCTAGTATTTTATTGAAAATTAGTTTTATAATGTTTAGGAAGTTGAAAAATACAAAAGCTTAATAAGTTACATGCAATATATAACTATATTTACTACTATATGTATCTTTAATATATTGGAGGAAAGAACTTTTTGTATATACTGAAGTGTATAACGTAATGTTTTGATATACATATACCTAGTTAAAATATTACTGTAGTCAGGTCAATTAACGTACCAAACATCTCATATTGTTACATATCTTTGAGATAAACCACTTAAATACCACTTTCTTCGCAAATTTCCATCATATAATACACTACTATTTGACATAGTCCCCGTGCTGTACATTAGATCTGTAGACTTCATCTTATATAACTACAACTTTGTATCCTTTCACCTGTATCTCTTCACCCTCCCACCCACTCTGCTCTGGTAACTGCTGTTCAGACCCTTTGTTTCTATTTTATTGATTTTTTTTTAGATTCCACATATGAGAGAGACTGTGCAGTATTTTTCTTTCTGTGTCTGACCTATTTCACTTAGCATAATGTATTCTAGGTTTATCCATGTTGTCTCACATAGTGGTATCACCTACTTTTTTTAAGGACGAATTATATTCCATTATATGTGTGTGTGTGTGTGTGTGTCTATTCCAGAATTTGTCATCTAGTAATTCATCGACAGTTGCTTAGATTGTTTCCACATTTTGACTATTTTGAATAATGCAGCAATAAACATAGAAGTGCAGATATTTCTATGAGGTACTGATTTTATTTCCTTTGGGCATATAACCAGAGGAAGGATTTCTGGGTAGTTCTATTTTTTTATTTTTTGAGAAATTTTTATACTTTTTTCCATAATGGTTGTGCCGATTTTCATTCCCACCGACATTGTTCAAGCGTTTCCTGATAAAAGAACTTATTGGATAAAGATAATGGGTATTACTTTAAAAGAATGGTAGCATCTACAAGGAAATCCAAAATGCCATTAAAAATCTATAGAGCAGATAAATAGCACTCATTGTTTGTAATTAGTGATTAAAGACCCCAGAATTTCATTTTAATTTTGCCAAGACACTAATTTGAGAAACTGTGATGCCCTTAGAAGACGTTCTGGGAATTAGCTCAAGGCTTGTGCACATGAACTGCCAAGCTTCTACATCTTGACCTAATTTTGTGGCGCTTTATTATGTCTTGTCCATATTTCATAGAGAAAATTACATGCTTTGTGAATATGGTATTTTATAAAGGTCCCGGGATTCCCTCTGAATGTCCAAAACCTATTTTATTATAGGTTTTGATATTCTGGGTAATTTTATGAATAGTGATATATTTAATCTTTAATAAAGTTGAAATGATAGGGGGAAATGTGGCACTGAGGGCATATTACTAAGTATTTTTAAAGGGAGGTGGGTAGTGGAAAAAGGCACAATCAGAAAACAATGTTGCTAAGTTAAGAATCTACAAAGTCATACAGAAAGCTATAATGGATACTGGAAAGTCAGAAGGGGGAAGGTTAGAAGGAGTGGAGAGAAGAAATATCATCTATCAGGTGCAATGTGTGTAAGTAAGGGTGGTGGGTACACTTAAAACCCAGATTTTCTCAGCCACTGTACAGTGCATCCATATACTCAAAAGCTATTTGTACCCTCTAAAGCTATTGAAATAAAAATAAAACACACACACATACACACACACACACACATACATACTATATGTCATAGTTAAGACAAAAAAAGGTGAAAACAGTGCTTTTGCTTGAGTCCCGGAGTCTAAGACTATAGTACACTGTGTGTGTGTGTGTGTGTGTGTGTGTGTGTGTGTGTGTGTGATTATGTGTATTATAAATCATTGATATCATGATTTATATTATAAATCATTCATAGTATCAAATTGTGTTTTCAGTAAGTAGGTTTATATTTGGTAAATACAGAAGTCCCACCAAGCTTTATAATTTGCAATTTTTCTTAGGATTGAGAAAAACACTCATTGCTTTCTATTGCCCACAAAATGTATTTTACTAATTAAGCTACTATTTAAGATAACAAAATCTCATAAAGGATTGTAACTTAAAAGAACAAAGAAACAAATGAAATCAAACACACCTGGGAAAAATGACCATGTTTTTGCCTCTATAAAATGCATACTGTAGTGTTGCTTTATATTTAAATACATGTTCCAAGTGAATTTTAAACAGCAAGTTGACCTGTACAGTTACTGACCCAGGAAACTAAACTACTGGGTACTTCAAACCAAACTCCTGTCCTGGCCTCCTTGTTTTCTACTATTTTGTTTCTTCGGGTCCAATTACTGAGTTACTTTACCCATATCTCCAGGTTCAGCTACCATCTTCTAGGACATGTCTTTTCAGGAGTCGTACAATACCTAATTAATTGAATCTTTCTTATAGTATTTCTTTGCTCTTATGCCTCAGTCTTTATTTGACTTCTGGTTTCTCTGAAACCACTTTAACTTATTTTTTAACTTTTGCCTGGTTCCTTTGTGCCTGAAATCCTGACACGGTACTCAGCTTTCTTTGACCAGTTTCTCTACTTGAGACTAGACTCCTGTCCTCCATCTGTGATGGTGCTGGCTGAAACTCGGCTTCCTGGATGTAGGTCTCCAGTTCTATCTCTTGTTTGTGATCACTTCTCTTTTCTCTATTCCTCCAATTTTCTGCCTATATGTTGGCAATAATTATTCTTGCTGGACTATTTTTGATGGTACTACTTTTTAGGACATTTGCTATCCCCATTAAATATTCCAAACAACAGCATTTCTCTCTATGATGTGAAACAAGACATTGCCACGTTTCCACTCAGGGTGCCTCTGAAAAGAGTCTGTATGAGAAAATAAGTAAGCATATGGCAAAATTGTATTTTTCCTCATTATTATTGATTTTGCCATCACTTTTTTTTTGAGTTGGTCTCACTCTGACACCCAGGTTGGAGTGCAGTGGTTCGCTCTTGGCCACCACAGCCTTGACCTGCTGGGCTCAGGTGATCCTTCCACCTCAACTTTCCAAGTTGCTGGAACTACAGATGCATGCCACCATGCCCGGCTAAATTTTTTTTTTTTTTTTTTATTGTAGAGCCAGGTTAAGTGACAGAATATTTTTTAAAAATCAATCTTTATTCCCAGGAGCCTTAATACATTTCCATGTAATACATTTATCACATTTTGTCAAGAAAGCCAAAGTAATAAGAAGTTGATTAAACTTTGTCTTGGGGTTTGTGGTAGGAATTGTATAAAAAGCTTAAACAAAAAGGAATAAAATTGTTGTGCTAAATTTAATGTTGTCTGTTGAAAATGTATAGTTGGTGAAAACATGCTAGATTTATTTCTGTTCCTTTTGCTTTTTTTATAATGTTATCCACTGTGTATGCTTATTTCTCCCTTTAATACGGCTTCAGTAGTGTGTCATTGGGTATGATATCCAGATCACTCACTCAAGTGGGACAGTGAAGCAAACCATACTCCTGGGTACTCTGGGAGCCCCTGCCCATCAATGCTACCCATTAGCCTCAGCCTGGGGCTGTTAGAAAACAATCAACTGACAGAAAGAGCCTTATTGCTAAAGTCTGGGGTTAGCTGCCCTAAATGATCAGCAAGTCTTCCTTGGGACACTGGAGGCAACTAGGCATGATGACAGTGTCACAAATGCAATATCAGTGTCACTTGTGCTTTTTTGTGTTGCTGTTGTTGCTAACTGTAGCCTCCTCATCTCTCCTGACACTGTCCCAGAATACCAAGATGACAAAGATTCAAAAAAATATCTGTTTCACATTCACTAACAGGTGGGCATTGATTCCTTCTATCAACATACCAAAAAAATCGGAAGGACGAGAGAACAAGAAGGATGAGGCGAGGCACTAAAATGAGCAGTAGTGATACCTCAATTATGTCCAGGGAGCCAAGAAACAAGATTTTCAAGGACTGATTTTCCACAGGCACAATAAAAGAACTAATGTTAGTCTTTGTTAGAAAATGTACATTTCCTGGTGACTTCTCTGAGCTCCTGCTTCTATGCTATCACTCCTAGAGCAGCTAAACAATTCTAATAGTTTTACAAACTGAAAAATCAAGCCAAAAGAAATTTAGGACCATCCCTCACCCTCCAGACTCCAGTATTCTCTAAGTCAATTAAGTTTATAATAGCTGGTACTTAAGCAAGATATCGAGACCTCATATAATAATAAAACGATTTCAAAACACATGTGTGTGTGTGTGTGTGTGTGTGTATGTGTGAGCAAAATAAAAATAAAGAGGACAAAAACAAAGTTGTGTAAGGTCGACTCAATCATCTTGTCCAGTGCTTGAAAAAAGGACATTTATGTTTTCTTACATATCATAAATACATCACATGTATATATAGCACACACACCACATATATATGAAATATCTAACACACAACACATGACACATTAGATACATGTAACATATATGATGTGTGTCACATGGTATGCACATGACACCTATCATATATATGACACATCACATGCATAACATATAAGACACAGTGGACACATATATAGCACATGGCATATGTCACATATGACACACACATCACACATATATGATATACATTTCTCCCATATATGACATGGCACACACCGCACATGCATGATGTCTCACATATATGACACATGAGACACGTCACAACGATGTGCACATCACATGTATGGCATACATGTCACATACATACACATATAGAAAAGAGAGAGTTAAAAGCAATATGGAATCAGTCAAAGAACTAGGTATCAGGTACTGATTGAAATTTTCCTTTCATTTTACTCTGATCGCTTGCCTATAATACATTCAAGTGTGTATGTTTGCTGCTGCTAGAGATTTGCTTCTGAAATTCATATTTATAGTTCTCCAAGAATAAATTATAATGTTGCCTTCCAAAGCTCACAAAAACATAACTCATCATTACATACTTGAGTTGCTGATCCTGCAGGGCCCTGAACTTCTGTTTGTGAAGTTGTATTATGGTAAGAACAGTATTCCCTCTTTCCAAAATAAGCATGATTCTTTATACTACAGTTTCTCTTCAGTTCTGCCTTAGTAGTCTCCATATTAAGATGACTACTGAGATGAACTAACATTCAATGTGAATATTTTTTCTTAACTTTAATCTCAGATTGTTACGATTAACAATATGGATTGACCATAGGTACTACCGGGTATGATGGTTAATTTTATGTGTCAACTTTGCTAGGCTCTGGTACTCAGATATTTGGCCAAACATTATTATGGATGTTTCATGAAAGTTTCTTTGAGATGAGATTAGCATTTAAAACAGTACAAGGGTAGAACTAAGGATTTCCCCAAATATTAACATTTAAATGGCTGTGGTTATGAGAATTTGAAACTTATTGAGAAGGAGCGAATGACAGTGGTTACCAGATGATTTGTTAAGACATATTTGGAAGGTAGGAGGACATGGGATGTTAGAAAGGACACGAATCTGTTGACTCAATACCAGGAAGACTATAAATAAGCACATTTTTATATCAGTGAAAAAAAAAATCCCTCTGGCTCCAACTCCTCTTTTGTCACCTTGCTAATGCCTGCTTATCCTTCAAGTCTTTTATTTGAGTTTATGTAGCCTTGGGGAAATGTTCTAGAGTTGGTGGTCTTCCTCTTACCTGCATGTATCCTTCAAATACTTATCCTAGAGAAAAATCTCAAATTTGTACACAAGAAGATTTTTATAAAAAAGGTCACAGCACCATTCCTTAAAACAACCAAAACAAATGAAATAAGAAAAACTAAAATCTTCACTAATAAAGGAATAAACAAACACAGTTTGGTACATTTGGTATATTCATAGAATGTCTTCATAGTGTAGAAAAAATAACCTAGTTTTGTATGTTTTAGTATAGTTAATATCCATAATATTTAGTGGGGAAAAAAACCAGCAAAGAAGAAACCAGTCACTTTATTTATCAAAACTTTAAAAACACAAAGAGTTTGGGCCTCCAACTCATCTTCACTTTCCCTAGTTTAGGATCAGGTACACTTTGTGTTGTTATGTCACCTGCACATTTGTTATTTACGTACCTAATTCTGACTTGTACCCCACATCTTTATAATAAAATATAGTGAGAAAAACACAAAAAGTTATATATATATATAATTTTTTGTGGATAAATATTTATGGTTAAATATAGAAACATGGGTCAGAAAAATTCCAAATAAGTCTAGAGAGAAAATAAAAGGAATGTGGCTAGGGAGAATGTTCAGAAGGGCCTTTGACTTTGTCTGTAGCATTATTTTCAATAAAACATGTTCTGAAGTCCATATAAAAAAGTTGACATTTGTAATATTGGAATATACAAATATTTGTTACATTATTCTCTGTCATTTATATTTATTTATTTCAAATTTAAATAAATTTGGAATAATAAGGAAAATAAATTCCTTCTGGTATTGGTAGGAGAAGAGTATTTAAAGCATAAATTTCTAGAAGACATTTTTACTTTAAATAGTAGAGATGAGGTAATAATGAATATTTTTATTTGTAGGTAAACTCTTGGAAAGCTCAGAGAGTTCTCTATAGAGAACCTGTATTTCACAGACCGTGAAACAGCAGACATTTTACTTAGGACAGTATTACAAAGATGACTAATTTTTTTCATAATTTAATTTTGTTTTCCTAAATTAATTACAATATAGTAATGTATCATACTTTAGCAGTCTCTTATAATACATATAGTGTAAAATTTGTATTTTTATTTGGTAAATATTTAAGTGATTGAATACAGTGATTGCATGGACAATTAAGAGAGGATCCATTCCTATCATAGTAATAATTTTAGATAAGTTGTAGAAACAAACGTTTTAAAAAATAATTTTAGTCATTCAAATTCTGACAAATGTCCACTTAGAATTAAAGTTTACCTACTATACCAACCTTCAAGTTAATAAAAGATATTTTCAATTTTTCATATTCTGTATAGATAACTTTTTCAAGATCAATCCATTTGTTCATTAGTTGATAAAAATCTAGTCTCATATGGGTGCTTTTAACTATTGTATTCATAGCCCAAATAAATTTCAGTGAAAAAAAAATTTAATTTATTAATGTTGAATTCCATCAAGCTGAAAATTAGACTTAAACATCTTAAGTGATGTGAATTATGAATAATATTTAAGGTGATAAATGTTCAAACAATGAACATCTAATACCTTTTACCCAAGTATGATCATACGTTGGTCTCGAAATAAATAATACCATCTTTTATATTCTCCCAACAGTTGACAAAATGTAGGGAAGGAAAAGATTATGACATGGAATAATTGAAGTAAAGCAGTTAATTAGGAAATATGTATGAGGCTTCTATAACATACTTAGAATAATTGCGAACAATACTTAGAGCACGATAGCACCGTGTGGGTATTTAGCCTTTATTTAACTTGTCTACTTCATTTAATTAGTATTGCTAGAAAATACTTTGTTTTTGACTAACTTATAATCTCAAAAATATAATGCGAATTCCATTAGACATTCTAAACAATTTTCTACATGCCCTCTGCTTATATCAAGTCTCCAGCAACAAAAAACAGCAATGCAACTCCTCCCAAATAGTAAATTAATATTTCTTATATAGAAAAACTCCTCAAAATGATTTATTCTTAACATTAATTTTAGGAATTGAATAAATCTAGTAAATGATTAATGTGTGCTAAACAACTTACCATTTTAGGGCAATATTTGCACATGGTTAAACAAATAGATCTTTGCAGAGCTTAATGAGATACGTGTCTGCTCTTTGCTATCCTCATTGATTTGGATCACTGTACAATCATTAAGCTGAGGTCTACCTTAGAGAGGAGAGAGGGCTGCTGGCAGGCAGCCATTTTGGCAGGCTCTTCCATGTTGTGGTCTGTTTGGTTCATCCACAGAGACACGGATTAAGATAGAATTAAAGGAAATCCTATTGAGCAGAGGCCTACTGGATGAGAACAGGGAAAATTAATTTAAGCCTCTCTACTCCTTCAACATAACCTTTTAAAATACTAGGTTACAGCGTGTTCATTTCACTTGTAATTCTGATATAAGATACTAATGGAAATGACATTTGAAAAGGGACTGACTTTTGTGTATAAACTGTCACTGGCATGTCCTAAAAGTACCTTTTCATGTGGCCCTTCGGTATGATAACATTTTCCAGGCTGTGAGCATAGAAGTTATTTAATTCTAAACCTGTAAGGCTAAGTGTACCTAATCTCTATCACTTAAGAGGAAAGAGTTCTGAAATCTAGATTTACAGAATAAAATAGTAATCTAGGACATTGTTATGGATATCATAACTTTTTGGTTGTTGTTTTAATCTGAAGATGGAAGCTTAAATGTATCATTTAGCTTTTATTTTTTTCTTGGCCTTCATAAAGCCCTTTGAAATACAACCCTGGGATAATGAATTGGATCCCTTTAGCTCATGTACCTTGCATCTTAGTCAGTGATAGGTGGGAGGCTATCTGATCTAACAGTATTACTAATACATTGCATATACAAGAGTACAGAATTTTCAAAGTTCTCCCACCTATGTCAACTGTTCTCTCTTCTTACACAATCCCATGACAGGTCTGATTTTGCAGATAAGGCCACAGGGGCTAAGAGATTTAAGTGAATTCTCCAACTCATAGAGTTAGTGAGGGATGGAGCTAGGAGATGAATTAAAGCTTTTCAAATCTGTTCTTCTTGATACCTTTTCTAGTACTATCAAGTATTGACAATCAGATATATATGTAGCTCATTTGTTCTCAAGAATTAAAGAAAAAACACAAAGAAGAAAAAAATGAAAAGAAAGAAAAAAGGAAAAAATAAATAAAACAAAGAAACAACTTTTGGAGTTTTGGCAGAAATATCTCTAGGGCTCTAAAATGAAGATGAGGTCTCTGATTCCAAGGGCACAGATGTGTGCCATGCAATAACATGGCCACAGGCCAGACAGCCAAATCCTGAATCCAGGGAATCCAGAGAATGCTCACTGCTGATGCTAAGAGAATAAAGCGGGGGAGGGGCAAGAAATGACTGGTCAGCCAAATAAAATGAAAAGGCCAAAATGTTGCTTGCTCAGCTTCACTTACTATTTTAACCAAACATTTGGAAGCCATAGCTAACTAAAGTATCCAAAAAAAGTTTGAATAGTTGCTGTATGAAACAGTCTGGAAAATGAGAATGGAAAGACAAACAGAAAGAATGATACTGTGGGTCTATGTGTCCTTTGTGCTGCAGTGAGAATAACTCAGCTCACTGGAAACTTCCAGGGAAGATGGCAACTTTTCAGGATCAACCGCCCTGGGATTCTTTTCCCAAGTGTTTCTGTGTTTTGACAGGTCCAACAATTTTAGCCATGAATGAAGAAACAAGCAACAAAAGTGTAGTGCAGAAAAATTACAGTTAATATTTTTAAAGACTAAACATGCTCTCTGTTGCTTTAGTAATAACTGGTGTTTAATTAACTCAAATGATTTCAGGCTTGGCCATGAAGAACTTGCCTCTTTTCCACTTACTGTTCATTCCTAATCCATTCTTCTCTTTTATTTATTGATATGTATGCTTGGGGAGAGCAAGGGCAGAAAGGAAAGAAAAAAGCGTGTGATTTTAAAGTTTCAGCCAGTTTTTTCTTTTATTCTTTTTATTATGAATAAAGCACATACAATGTAAAAACATTAAATCAAATTTTCATAATGAAAAATTGTAAATGTCATGCATAACATAAAATGATCAAGTCATTAATACAAAAAATATATTTAGCTGGCTACAGTGTTTGAACTATCTATCTCTCTCTCTCTCTATCTATTTATCTGTCATCATTATCTATGTAGATTGCTACATCTATCTATCTTTCCAACAAGTAGTTGCAATAGACTTTTAATTATTTCCACTCTCAGGAAAACTAAAATATTGTTAAGTATGCATATATTCTATGTAGAGGTACTGGAATAATCTATGTTGTATTTGATAAGCATTTGTAAGTACTACTTCCTCTGAGGATAGTTGCATGCCTAATATGAAGTGGGAAAAAGTGAATACTTCTTATTCCCTATATCCAAACCTAGTCAGACCATGAAAGAGAAAGCTTTAAAGACCATAGTGAGAGGATGCCTTGAAGAACTGACCATGAGTCTCTAGGGTACAGGAAATAAACCAATGCCTAGCTATTCAGGTATCTAAATAAAACTTTCATTTCATGCAGGTCATAGGCCATGGAGTGTGTGGAAGATGTCAGAGTGGAGCCTTCACTATGAATTCAACTCAAGGAGGCCACAGGGCAAGACCAAATAACGCAGAGTGGGCAGCATGGTGATATATGCATGGAGGTTGAATGGCAGAAGGTTTGCTGCTGAGGATATTACCTGCCTCAGAGAACTACAAGATGGGAGTACTCAGTGAGGAGATTGCCAGGAGCCTCAAAAGGGCTCAGCAGGAGATAAAAAACAGCAGGAACTGGCCCCTAGAGGGGAGACACTTGACTGGTTCAATGTCAATGTACCAGTGAGGTAAGATGTGCCCCTTTCTCTCCCAAGCCACCACTTCTGCAGCATATCAAGTGGGTAAAAAACAGAAAAACAATGAGAAAAAAATAGTGACAAACACACAAACACACATATACACACAAATCACACGCACACAAGTACATATGCACAAATGTACCTGTAGGTTTCAGCCCTCTCGGCCACTGCAGCATGTCCAGCTTGGGTCAGAAGGTCTAGGCTGGATGTGTGAGTGTGTGTGTATGTGTGTGTGTGTGTGTGTGTGTGTGTGTGTGTGTATAGTGTTTGTGTGTGTATAGAATCTGAAATGGATGTGAAATTGAAGTTTATATCTGAAGTTTGCTATTGACTAACTTTAATGCCATCATAAAACATTCAGCAAACATTTCCAACTATTTAATTAATATTGTGAAACACACATATCACTTGCTTATAAATAAGCCATCTAGATGCCTAAGTTTATTTGTGCTTTAAATATATACAAGAAGAAACATACCATGCAAACAATACATTCTTATAAAATAGCAATTTTATACAATAAAAATCTGTGGCTTTTTGGTAGTTTGTTGATGTTTATTATTAATATTTGGCTTAAAATGTCTAAACTTAACATTTAGTAAGGATTTTAAAATTGTCTTACTTTTTTTGTAATTGGTAGAAACTCATTCTGTGAGATTTGCTATGTAATCATACATTTCTTTCCAAATAAAATGAGAAAACTGTCTTGTAAACAATCTTTGCTGATTGGCACTTGTTCTTTCATGATAAATACAGGTTTTAAATAAATAGCTAATCTGTCACATTTTTAATTGTATTTGAAATATTTTCCAACATAATATATATAATTTTTATATTATTCAAATATTATGTTCAGTGGTTTTTATCCTTTGACCATAAAAGGTACTAGATGATTTTTAAAGGTGAAAAGACAATTTTAAAGTCAATATCCACTAATCTAAATAAACAATAAGGATATAAATTTTAGATCTAGTTGGATAATGAACATGAATAAATATAGAAGATAACAGAAAATAAAGGACTTCTAAATATACACATAATCTTCTCACCATATGCAACAATTTATTCATCAGTCATCCACCAGTGAATTGTGAGGCAGGAATAATAATTACAGGAACAAAGATAAAAAAATATATAGATCAAAACCACTGCCTAAAGTCAAGGCTTATATTTTTCTCATTAACCAAAGGGTGATCGAGTTTAAAACTCAATTATATATTATTACTTTTTAGGGGGAAAATATGAAATGTTGTGATTTTCATCATTTGAAATTTTTGGTTTTCTTTACTGCTCTTTGTCTAACTCAAGGATCTCATTAACACGTTTTACAAGTAAATGTTTTCTTTCATAGACACACATATATACTATGTATGCAAGTCCCTGATGATCAGAATTATATTCCATTCCCCTTTTATTTTTAGTCTGAATGGTTAGATTACTGTGTCTATTGACTATGCATAGACAGTACCTTCAGATTTCATTTTAGACAACTTGTCCACTATCTGAGCAACAGGACAGTTTGAAGCATTGCTCTCGAAGAGGCAGAAGTGATATATCAGAAACACTGCTGTTGATAGCCGGAACTCACCAGTAGCAGGTGTGGAGACATTTAGAATCGACTCAACAGGTGATAAGAGATATTGCTGTTCTGCAAAGTGAGACGTCAAGAGGTATTCCTAGTCACTGGCCAGATGACAGAGTCATTGGGGATATTTGGTGTGAAATGATCATTCTCATTCACACTAGGACCTTTAAGCAATGATGTCAGCATTATGTTAAGATATGAAAAACAAAGAGTGTGTGTGGGAGAGAGAGAGAGAGAGAGAGAGAGAGAGAGAGAGAGAGAAAGAGAGAAGGGCATGCAGAATAAAACATTTTCTTACTTCCTGGATGCACATATTGCTTTTTAATAGATTGCCTTCAGTGATTTGAAGTGTCAGCTCATTATAAGATGCATCTGAACTGAAAACCAAAACAAACAAACACAAAAACTACCCTGGTTTAAGAAAGTCCATACATCCCACGAAATAAAATCTACCTGGGGTTTCTACATGCTTTTTAAATTTTTTTATTTTTTTAACTCTAGGGTATTGCTGGCATCATTGCTTAAGAGTCTGGGTGTAAATGCACAAAAAGGGACTTTCAAACAGACCAGTGTTAGCAGTTCCTCTTAGGAATGAGCTCTACTACTATAGTGCTCCTTTCTTACATAGCTGACTCAAGTTAATCAACTGTGAAAACAATTAGGAATAGATTTCAAGAATCTGTATAAAGGTCCCTAGTGTGACTAGCCGATAACTAAAAATGTCCTAGTAAACAGATAAAAACAAGACAAAATATTAAGAAACCGAGGAGATATATAGACAGTGAAGAAGATAGTAATATATGTGGGTGGAATCTTACTGGAAATTTACATTTGAATTAAAGAATGATTTCTAATTGAAACATAGGAAGCTTCATTGAACAATTTTCCTGATTTAATTGTGGTCAAGATATAAATGATCAAAGTTGTCCATGTAAATAATTTTTAGGCCTTGTTTGCCTAGAAAATATGTGTTGTCTACCTATTTCACAGGAAGACATAATGGACTGCTCAGATATTTAGCTCCACTCTTACTTAAAAATATCTATACCAGCAGATCTCTAATAGCAATAATTCAGTCCTTTAAGATTACTAGAGATAACTACTACTTATTGAATTCGCTTGAATGCTTGATAATATTAAAAGTTTAGTCAAATTAGAGATGTTTAATACTCTAGTCATCAGATCTAAAATACAGAGAATTTATTTAAGTGTTGTAGGATTTTTCCCCCCCTCTAAGGTATAGACTGGAATTTTGTGTTCCATTTGTTGATACAAAAGCTATATCTGGACTGAAAAATGGCAAAATTTCTTTACGTAAAGCCCACATACGTCACTACTTACACACTGCCTCTTTCTAACATCCAGGAGAAGCCAAATCATAATGTTTACATAAACCTATTCATTTACTTCAAAACACCCACAAAAAGAAATGTGGCAAGATTTGAACAGCTATACTACTATGTAGGTATTTTTTCCATGAAAATTGAATGAAGTTGTTTTTTCCCAAAAATATTCCCCAAAGAAAGCAGAGCTTTTTTTTTTTTTAATTGTGGAAACTTGAGAATTTTTCATGAAAGAGTTTAAAGTCCATGTAGACTTACTTGAAAAGGTATATTATAGTATAATACTCATCAAAAATTGCTGTTAAACCTGTTTTAAAATTCAAATGCTGCACCTGAAAGCTCTGTGTTACACCCTTAATTCCCTTACAGCTTCTCTATAAATCTGGATTGGAAAAAGGCAACAGTGTAACAGGAAGGTGAAAAATTTATTTCTTTATTTATGAAGAATTCATGATTAAGTCAATACAAATTGTTGTTTGATTTCATTGGGAAAAAAATGGACTCAAACTGCTTTTATTGTATGCCATATTTTCAATTTAGTAGTTTGTTATTTGGCAAAGTGTAACAGAAGTCCTTACTTGAGAAAATTACCTATGTGCTGAATGACACACTTGTAAGGTAATTTCTACATTAACATGGTCCCAGGATATGAATTCAAATGCAGTGTGACATTTGGTCTTCAGGAAAAAATATCTTACCTGTTCGAAAGTAATTAATAATCTACAAAAACTTGGTGATCTTCAGCCTAATGTGATTATTCTAAAATATCCGTAATGTGATTATTCTAAAATATTCATAAATACATGGTAATATACATGTTTTTAAATAATATTTACTGGAATGTAAACAAGTACTAACAGACTTTCCATTCATAATTTATGTAAGGTCATTGTAAATGCTTGACCCGCCATCCATTTGTATTAGTCTTTCCCCTTCACTAAATTTAAGTGTGTGATTGTGTGTATTTGAATTTTGAGATAGTGACAATAAAGAAAATAAGTACATATAGTTTCCTTGCTGGTTACAAGGAAGAGATATACTGTACTTTTGAGGTCTTAATCTTTCCACTGATCATCTACGCTAAGCAATATTTTCAAGTGTAAATGATAAATAATACTAGACATGGAATAAGTTTTGGAACTTCAATAAAAGGAATAAAAATGAAAGTGTGGACTTTTTGAGTGGTGAGTGAAGTGTTCATGCATAGACAAATTTTCTCTTTTTTTTTTCTTGATTTCTTCTTTTCTTTTTTTTTTACCCCCTTACAGTGGGTCTTTAAAGGCATCATTTAGTTTTTATTTTATTTTATATTTTGTTCTTCTTTTTGACTGTCATTTGCTGGCTGACCTCTTATCTCTGGGCTCTCCCTATAAGTAAGCTGTAAAGTGGAATGCAATTTGCCTTATACCCTACTTCCTGGCTGCTCTAAAGGAACTCACCTAGTCTCTTTGTATTGTAAACTTTTACTGTTTAGCTTCATGAGGAAACACATAAATAACCGGAATATTTCAAATAAAAAAGTTTAAAGTGCTCATGGAGTATATCCCAAGAGTTAAGAGCAGAGTCTTGGAGTCACACTGTTAAGATTAAATTACCAGTTCTACTACCTATTATAAGCTGTGTGACCTTGCTCAAGATATTTAACTGCTCCTTGTCCTCTTCATTACAAAGAGGAAAATGGAACCCATGTCACATGGCATTTGATGATTAAATAAAATGCCTGTAAAATGCTGAATACAGTGTCTGACATACAGTAGTAAGTGATTCAGTACTCATTAGCTACTCATATCTATCTCCATGAACTAGCTATACTTCTCCTATTTTCCTCCTAACTTTTATCATTTTTTAAATTTTGTTTCTGCAAAATAAATAAATAAATAAATCCCTTTTCATCCTTATTTACCACCCTCTATTATTTCTTACGAAAAAATGAAGACAGATACAACTATGCATGTCCCCTTGCTTAATGTGAATAGAAATCTTCAGGTTTCATGACATATTTCCCTAGGATTCAGTCCTTCTAAAGAAGTATTTCTCTAAGGAGTTATCGCAGGTAAGATATTTAGATCAATGGCACATAGTAGTGTTTATTTAATGTCATCTGTTATTAGTTGTTATTATTACTGCTGATATCATTATTCTGGGGGCATTCTGCAAGTTGAAATTGCAATTAACAGTTCAATCTTAAATTTTGTTTAGTACCTAATGTGTTCTCTGAAAGTAATTCACAGTTCTTGAGAATATGTACCCCCATATGTTTTCTGCGATAGTACTCGGAAGACTATTACTCTTTAGTACTCAGAAGAGTATCTCGTATCATCTCTATTCCCTTATGTTTTCAATTCTGAGGATGCATGATGATGGGGGCTAAAAATAATTGCCATGTTGAAAAATTCTCAATGTACAGACACTGTCTTCCTGGTACTGAGAAGAGTTGACAATTGGAGTACTTCTCAGTGGAAAAACCTATGCAAAATTAAGTCTAGAATGGGAAAAATAATTTTTACCCTTGAAAAACTGCATAATACTCTGAGCTGTGTGGTACACCAGGGATATGAAGTGGTGGGCAGTATAACTAAGTCCATGGTATAATGAATCATCAAAACAGGGTTGTTCTGTATTACTATGTTATTTTTTATATGTAATAAAATAATATATGGAAAGTATGTAAGGCAGAAACTACTTAGCTAACAAGTAAGATTCTTTGATCATCCATTGTGTTTGTTTCTTCTTTCATCTACTTTTTAAACAGTTACAGAAGCTAGCCATTCAGATATACTTTAAAGCAGAAAATATTCACACAGAAGATGGAGACTTGAGTACTCAGGGTAAAGATTTCATTTAAATGTAGTATGACAAAAATATACTATAGTACACTTAAGTTCCAGGATAGTAGAGGACACTAGTTGTCTGGAAAGATTTATTTAATTCAAGCAAAGAATTATATTAGGAGGAAGCATAAGGAGGAGGAGAGGAAAAAAGGAGCAATGGCAAAGGAAAAGGGAAAACTAAGAAAAGGATTTTGTTAGGCAGTCTGGAGTCCATGGGTACTTCACTGGGAAATGGTATTGGTCTTGCTGAAGTTTTTTGGGTGAATCAAAGGAGTTACCACTGCCTTATATATAGCAATGGAATGAGTGATGGCAATTAGATTTTCCTGAATTTAATTCATTCATTCACCTAACAAATACTCAGAGTACCTCTTATGAGTGAGTTATTATTCTAGATTCTGGAGGTATAGCAGCACATAAAATCGACAAACATCCCTGTCCTTATATAGTTTCCTTTCTGTTGAGGGGAGGAGGGACTCATATTAAAATATATACATAAAATACATAGTCACTACAGGATGATAAGTGTTAAAGAAAAAAAATCAGAAAAGAAAATTTTTCTTTTTTTTTAAGGAAGTGGGGAACACTTAAATAGTAAGTCAGAAAATACCTCTTTAAGAAAGTGATATTTGAGTCAAGTTCTGAAAGAAATGAGGAAATGAACCATGTGGGTAATTACTAGAAGGATGTTTCCAGGCAAAAGTAAACAGTAAATTCAAAGGCATGGATTGGAATTAAATCTGGCATGGCTAAAGAACAGTACAAAAGCCAGTGGGCTTCTAGAGGAGTAGACAGAAAAGAAATCCAAGTTGACAGAATACAATTTTCTCATTGTATTTTAATCAAAATCTAATTATATTGAGAGCAGTTGAGTTACAGAGCATCTTGCCTCTTTTCATTTCTCTCATTTTAACTTTCCTTGAAAGATACTTGATAATGTCATTTAGTCTCCTAGTTCAAGAGTAAATCACCTAGGGCATTGAAGGCCACTGTAAAGCAGCCAGTGGAGGCTTAGAGGAGAGGAAAGCCATGATCTGACATCCCCTCCCCACCACCGGGTGGCAATGCCAAAAGCAGGAAGATAGAAAGCAAAGGCCAGCCAAGAAACTATGGCAATATTCTAGGTGAGAGATGATTGAGATTCGGATCAAGTTTATGACAACATTGGAGGTGGTGAGAAGGGACTGGTTCCAGAAATATCTGTTTTGAAGGTAGACCCTGAAAAAGTAGAAAGATAAAGCTGTTGATGATTGAAATGAGAAGGCCTGCTGGAGGATAATATGGTAGTTAGAAAAAAAAATTGGAATCAGACTTGAATATGTGAAATTTGAAATACTTATTATTAGTCTGGCAGCACTAATAAAAGTTAATATGCTGCTGATTGACGTGTAATTGTCACAACACAAACAATTTTCTGCCATTCATTTATTCGATCAACAAATATTTGTCAGAGACTTACTATGTGGGCAACACCATGGTCAGCATAGAGCATGTCTCAAGAACAATACAAATATTTACATGCCCTGACTCTCTAGTTCCATTTATAGAAATCAATATTAAAGACATAATTAGAAGAACAGTCAAAAATATATTTGCAGTGCCATTCATTATAACTAGTTGTTTAGTAGGTTTAAAATGACACATACTGGCCGGGTTTGGTGGCTCAGCCTGTAATCCCAGCACTTTGGGAGGCCAAGGCGAGTGGATTGCCTGAGCCTGCGGGTTCAAGACCAGTCAGGGCAACTTGTCAAGACCTCGTCTCTACAATAAAATAAGAATAGCTGGGCATGGTAGCGCGTGTCTATAGTTCCGTCTACTGGGAAGACTGAGGTGGAAGAATCGCTGGATCCCAGATGGACGACGCTGGAGTG
Organism: Tarsius wallacei; assembly: GCA_963574415.1. Taxonomy (NCBI): domain Eukaryota; kingdom Metazoa; phylum Chordata; class Mammalia; order Primates; family Tarsiidae; genus Tarsius; species Tarsius wallacei. The sequence goes on along the minus strand of CAUYQG010034830.1, from coordinate 16,451 downwards.
GCCGTGAGCGTGTGTGCCACTGCAATTCAGCCTGGACCAAGGAGTGAGACTTCAACTAAAAAAAAAAAAAAAAAAGACACATTCTATCCTACTTGATTGACGTGTAATAGCTGAATAACATGTAAAAGGAATCACTATTTACACCTAGACCTGTTTTCTATATCCTGCATTTCACATATCTTGCCTAGTATGCTTTTCTGTCATCTAGAATGAGAGTTTCTTTGGACACTAAAATTTCTGACCACTGTGATTCTATAACAACTGTAAGCAAGTTGTACATAATATTTTTTCCAAAATTAATTCTTACTAAGTACATAAGAAAGTACAATCCAAACTACAATTTTCTTATTATAGTTTAATTTAAAATCTAATTATATTGAGAGCTGATGAGATTTAAGCATGATGTCTTTCTTTATTTATCTCATCCTAAATTTGCCTGTTGGGTGCTAGATAATGTCATTTCGCCATGTAGCTCAAGAGTTATTTGAGATTCACTTCTTTGAGATTTAGGAATATCTCAGTTCATGCCAGAATTTGAGTTTTTAGACTTATCTAAAGATATAGACTAGCTCTTAGGAAAATTGCATCTATTCGTACCCATTTTATCATTTAATATTCTATTTCACTTATCAAGAGCATATTCAATAGCCACATTTCATTGGATTCATCAGCTTTGGTGAAACTTGGTTTTGATTGATACCTAATATTCTATGCTAATTTATATGCTTATATTCATTTTTTTTGGTTTTGGTCAGTCTTGAAGGCTGTGGATGGCATTGTATGGAATAGATCTGTCCTGCTCAAGCCTTTGTCATGCCACAAACTTTTGGTTTAGATGCTTTCTTCTTCTATCTTGATAGGATACCCTAGTAAGACCCTGTTTCCTGAGCCAGTGCGGTAGTTAGGCCTACAGTACCAACCACTGGGTAGGCTTTGGTGGGAGAATCTCTTGAGTCCATGAATTCAAGACAATCAGGGCAACATAGCAGAGAAATCTAGGTCCCTCTTTCCTCATGAGACACAGCCCTGAAATAGTGATGGCGACTTTGAAGGAGAAAAAAAAAAGCCTGTTTCCTAACAGAGGATCACTTGCAATTCTCAGGTCATTGGCAGGTAGGCATGATTCAGCCTTTCCTGGTCCAAGTTAGCATCACTACTTGCTTTACCAGGTTCTCTCTATCTTCCTCCAAGCAATATTTCCACTTGGGTTAATATCTTTTTAGAAATATAATATCTTAAAAATGAAACAAGCCGGGCTCGGTGTCTCAGCCTGTAATCCCGCACTTTGGGAGGCTGAGGTGAATGGATTGCCTGAGCACGCGGGTTCGAGATCCGCCTGGGCAACTTGGAGAGACCTCATCTCTACAATAAATCAAAAAAAAATTAGCTGGGCATGGTAGCGCGTGCCTGTAGTTCCGGCTACTCGGAAGGCTGAGGAGGAAGGATCGCCGGAGCCCAGCAGGTCCAGGCTGCGGTGGCCGGGAGCGGCCACTGCACTCCAGTCTGGGCGACAGTGAGACTCCAACTCAAAAAAAAAAAAAAAAGAAACATGCTCAACAGATTATATGAAAAAATATTAAACATTATTTTAGAAGTAAATATTATTGCTTTTAAAAACAATAGCCATTATTGTGTTTAGGAAAAAAACAATAGATGTAGTTGCATTAATCAAAAATTATAAAACAGATGCAACAGTTTACTTTATGAATTTACAAATTATAAAAAGTATGTTTCAGCAGGTACTGCTGTGTTTTGACAAGTTGTTTCTGATGGTAAAACAATTAAATAAAATAGAAAAAATATATTAACAATCATAAGTAATGACCTACATTATTGAAACTGACATGGGGAACTACTGAGGTATATTTTAGATTACTATTAAAGCAATTTAGCAATGGTAATTAAGGGTTCTATAAGTGCTAGAAACACTGAATCTTATTAATTTGTTAAGAGCAATATATAATTTTTATGCTTTCCTTACAGGGAAACTATTATACTACTATGTAAACAAGTAGTTTAGTTAGAGGGATAATTTACAAAAATGTTTTTAAAAAGTGAGCCTATGGTAAAGCTGGAAAATTTTTGCATGCATGCTTTACCCAGAGAAAGAATTAGGAAGTAATTCTACAAAAATCATTTTGAAATCTTTCAATCTAAGGTAAAAATAACTCTACTAATAGTGTTAATATAAAATAAATAATAGTTTTAACATTAAAACTGTATTTATTTTGTATTAAATACATAGTTAAATATGAGCAAAAATAATCATTCATTCATATATTTACTCATCAACAGACTTTTTGTTGCTTTCTATATCCGAGACACTGTGATTACAAAAGATTGTGAATAAGTCACTCTGCTGGCATTTAAGATTTTATGATGCAGTTAAAACTGAATAATAATATTAGAGTTATTGTAGAGGTATCTATAGCTTCTATGAGGTTAATTAGAGAGATTGTATATAGAAAGATTATGTAATCAACATTAAGAGAGAGGAATCCAGCAAGTCTTTATTACAATAGTTGTTTTTACTGAGGGATAGTGAGACAATTGGAAGACTGAAGAATATGGAGAATGATAAAGAGATTTGGTGAGTTCTACAGAGCAGAGAACCCCCCCCAAAAAAAACCTTTATAGAGACCTGGAGATAAGACCACACACATAAAGTTTGAGGAGCTTTGAGTATGTCATGGGATTAGAACAACAGTTTAGTTTAGGACAATGATGAGATAATAAGACTAAAAATATCAAGAACAAATTTTCTAAGGACGATATAGAGTATTTTAAGAAATTTAGGTTATTTTCTGAAGAATTCTGTGTGTGTATATGTGTGTGGGCGGGGAGAGAGAGAGGGAGAAATGTGTGTGGTATATGAAAGGAAGGATTGGAAAGAAGATTAGTGTTAGTATTTACATTTCAGAAAGACTTCTGGATGCAGTGCAGGGGACAGGAAGGATAAATTTAGGATAAACTGAAGTGATCTAGTAATAATCTAGTTCAGAACTGATACAGAGCTGGTGAGAAGATAAAATGATATTTGTGGAATGAAAGAATTGCTTCTTAATAATAATCAAGTAGGAATTACCAGTCACAACTAAAAATGGACACAATTAGATACATTTAAAATTTCATTTTCTGACTGCAGGGATTACGTGGAAAAAAAGCAATGAGAACCAGTACATATGGTTCCTGTTAAGCTGCAGAATAGGTAGGAAATGCCATAGATGAAGAATAAAAACATGAACATTTGGAAGGACACTAAGGACAAGCTTTTCCTGTTTCAAAATTTAGCCTCATTATGACTCCAACTATTTTATTACATGGAGAAGTCAAGATAAAGAAACTCTCCAACAATATTCATAATTTCAAACTTTTATAACCAATAACTAATAATGGAAAATGTTCCAGTTAGTCAGCGGCATAACACACCCTTCCTGAGAAATAAAACCATATTGGTTTGAAATAACAGCAATCATTGATTTTGCTTATGAATCTCCAATTTGGGCAGGACTCAGTAAAGACAACTCACATCTGATCTCCAACAGCTGGGACCTCAACTGGAATGGCTCAAATTCTTAAGGGACTTAATAGCTGGTGCTAGTGGGACATCTATGTCTCACTTTCTCTCTTCAGGTAATTTCAGTATCTTCCTTTTTTTTCCCTTCAGAATAGTCTAACTTCTTACATGGCATTTCAATGATTTGAGAACCTACATTCTAAAAAATTTAGTACAAGCTATAAGACATCTTCTGAGCTAGCCTCAGAGTTTAAGAAAATTACTACTTTTTATTTTGTTTTGTTTTACTTCTAATGCATTCTATTGGTCAAACACATCATTAAGCCAACCCAGATTCAAGGAGAGAAGAATTAAACTTCACATCTTAATATAAAGCATAAAAAAATATTTTTGGCTGTTTTGAATTGATCACAGAAGGAAACATTTCACTAGGGTAGAGTACTTGAAGTTTATATTTCTAATTATTTTCCTAAAAGAGAATTATTTACCACTGCAAACTTAGGAAGATGGTAAGATATATAAAAACACAACTACACATAATTTATTCATTGTAGACTATGAACAAGTAACTGACATGGTCTGGTTTTACTAAGGGTATAGCCAAATTTTCTGACAAAAATGACCAACTCCTTCCTTTTAAAATTCTAAATATTGATTCCCCCTCAGAACAGGAGGAAGACAGGGATGTCTACTCTTTCCACTCTTATGCAACATCATACTGGAATTTCTAACAAGAACAATCGAGCAAGAAGAAGAAATAAAAGGCATCCAAATCAGCAAGGAGGAAATCAAACTATCTGTGTTCACAGATGACATGATTATATACCCAGAAAACTCTCAATATTCCTCCAAAAGGCTTCTAGATCTGATAAATGACTTCAGTAAAGTCTCAGGATACAAAACCAATGTACAAAAATCTGTACTTTTTTCCTTTACACCAGCAATGCTCAAGCCTAGATCCAGATTAAGAACTCAGTCTCATTTCCACTAGACACACACACACACACACACACACACACACACACACACAGAAAAACCCAGGAATTTACTTAACTAAGGAAGTGAAATATCTCTACAAAGAGAGCTGCAAAACGATGATGAAATAAATCATAGATGACACAAACAAATGAAAGAACATTCCATGTTCATGGATTGGAAGTATCAAAATTGTTAAAATGAGCATACTTCCCAAAGTAATCTACAGATTCAGTACAATCTTGTTAAAAATACTAACCTCGTTCTTCACAGTACCACAATATCCTATGTTAAAAATCATATGGGACCAAAAAAGAGCCCTGATAACCAAAGCAATTCTAAGCAAGAAGAACAATTACAGAGGCATCACACTGCCTGACATCAATTTTTACTATCAGGCTATAGTAATTAAAATAGCATGGGACTTATACACGAATATACAGAGAGACCAAAGGAGCAAGATAGAGAACCTAAAAATAAAACCACATACCTACAACCAACTGATCGTCAACCAAGCTGACAAAAATAAACATTGGGAAAGAACATCCAGTTCAATAAGTGGTGAAGGGAAAATTGGCTAGCCATATGCAGAAGAATAAAACTGGATCATGTCTCACATATGCAAAAATTAACTAAGATGGATTCATGACTTACATGTAAGACTTGAAACTATAAAAATCCCAGAAGAAAACCTAGGAAATACTCTTTTGGACATTGCCCTAGGCAAAGAATTTGTTAAGAATACCCCAAAAGCAATTGCACCAAAACCAGAAATAGACAAAATAGAACTTAGTTAAACTAAGAAAGATTCTGCATAGCAAAATAAATAATCATCAGAGTGAACAGAAAACCTATGGAATGGGAGAAAAAATTTGCAAATTACGCCTCCAACTAAAGGTTAATATCCAGATTTTACAAGGAACTTAAATGACTCAACATGAAAAAAAATCCAATCAGTAAGTGAGCAAAAGACATCAACACACACTTCTCAAAAGAAGACACACAAGTGGCCAAGAAACATAAAAAATGCTCAACAACACTAATCATCAGAAAAAATGCAAATTAAACCATAATAAGATATCACCTTACACCAGTCAGAATGATTATTATAAGAAAGACAAATAACAACAGATGCTGGCACAGTTGCAAAGAAAAAGGAATGCTCATACCTTGTTGATGGGATTGTTAACTAGTTCAACCTCTATGGAAAACAGTATGGAGGTTTCTCAAATAACTAAAAATTGAAGTACAATTTGATCCAGCAATTCCACTATGAGGGATTTTCCAAAAAAAAATAATGTATAAAAAAGATACTTCTATCTATGTGTATTGCAGCACTATTCACAATAGCAAAATCATGGAATCAACATAAGTGACCTCCAACAATTAACTGGATAAAGAAAATGTGGTATATGTACACCATTTAATACCATCCAAACAGAAAAGAGAAGAATGAAATCCTGCCCTTTGCAGCAACATGGATAGAGCTGGAGATCATTCTAAGTGAACTGACTCAAGAACAGAAAAGCAAACACTGCATGTTCTCACACATGTGGGAGCTAAATGACCACAAAAATGGAAATAATAGACACTGGGAGCACCAATAAGGGAGGAGGTGGGGAGGGGATTGAGGGTTCAGCAATTACCTATTGCGTACAATGTTCACCTATCTGGGAAATGGGCCACCTGAGACCTAATCCCCACCAATACACAATATGTCCACGTAAAATAAAAATGGAAAAAAAACCTATCTTAATAATTGCTATCAGACCATTAATGCAATGAACTACATCAACGGATATAAAAACAAGAATCATATGATATATCATTAGACGCAGAAAAAGCTTTGAATAAAATCCAGCATCCCTTCTTGATAAAAACCTTTGAACACCTAGGCATAGATGGAACATACCTCAAAATAGTAAGAGCCATCTATGATAAACCCAGGGCCAACATACTGCTAAACAGACAGAAATTGGAAGCATTTACCCAGAAAACTAGAACAAAACAAGTCTTCCCATTCTCACCTATCCTGTTCAACATAGTGTTGGAAGTGCTAACTAGAGCCATTAGACAAGAGAAGGAAATCAAGGGTATCTGAGTAGGAAAAGAGAAAGTTAAGTTATCCCTCTTTGCAGATGATGTGATCCTATACCTTGAAAACCCAAGAGAATCTGTCAAAAACCTCCTTGCACTGATAAAGGACTTTGGCAAAGTCTTGGGGTAAACAAAAAATGTGCAAAAGATACTAGCATTCCTGTAAACCAACAAGAAACAGACAGAAACCCAACTAAAAAACAATCTCATGTACAATTGCCATAGAAAAAATGAAATACTTTGGCATCTTCCTAACCAAAGAAGTGAAAGAACTTTACAATGAAAACTACAAAAACTGCTCAAAGAAATCCAAGAAGACACAAACAAATGGAAAAATATTCTATGCTCATGGACTGGAAGAATTAACATTGTTAAGATGTCCATCCTAACAAAGGCAATCTATAGATTTATCACAATACCCATTAAATTACCAGTATCATTCTTCTCATACCAGGAAATAAAAATACTGAAATTCACATGGAAACATAAAAGACCACAGGTAGCCAAAACAATCCTTAGCGAAGAAGCAAAATGGGAGGTTTCACACTTACAGACTTCAAACTCTACTATAAAGCTACAATATTCAAAACAGCCTGGTTTTGGTACAAGAACAAGCATATTGACCAATGGAACAGGATAGAGACTCTGGAAGCAAAACCTCAATTTCTCAACCAACTCATCTTTAACAAATCCTCCACCAACAACCAATAGGGAGAGGAGACTTATTGGGAAAACTGGCTGACCACATGTAGAAGACTGAAACAGGAGCACTACCTATCATAACACACAAAAATCAACACTAAATGGATCAAAGACCTAAATGTAAAACCTCAAACTATAAGAATCCTAGAGGAAAATGTAGGAAACACCCTTATGGAAATTGGAATAGGCAACCTATTCCTGATCAACTCTCTAAAAGTGAATGCCATAAAAGATACGATAGACAAGTGGGACCTCATCAAAATGAGAAGCTTCTGCAAAGCAAAATAAACCATCAAGAGAGTGGGGAGACTGCCCACAGAATGGGAGAACATATTTGGTAAACATATATCTGGCAAAGGCCTAACATTCAGGATCTACAAGGAACTCAGACGTGTCAAAAGGACAAAAAAAAAACCTATTAAAAATGAGCAAAAGATAAAAATAGATACTTTTCAGAAGATATACAAGCATCCAAAAGATACATGTAAAAATGCTCAGCCTCACTAATCATCACAGAAATGCAAATTAAAACCACACTGAGATGCCACCTAACTCTAGTTAGGATGGCCATCAGCAATAACTCAAAAACAACAGATTCTGGAAAGGATGTGGAAAACAGGGAACACTTCTACAATTCTACACTGTTGGTGGGAATGTAAACTAGTACAACCTCTGTGGAAAACTGTGGTGATTTCTTAAAGATCTAAAAATTGCCCTTTCATATGACCCAGCAATCTCCCTTCTGGGAATATACCCAGAGGAACTCAAATCACTCTTAAAAAAAATACTTGCACATGCATGCTTATTGCAGCATTATTCACAATAGCAAAAACATGGAACCAACATGCTGTCCATCAAAAATGGACTGGATAGAGAAAATGTGGTACATTTACATAATGGGATATTATGCAGCCATAAAGAAAAATAAGATTATGAACTTTGTAGCAACCTGGATGGAATTAGAGTCTATAATACTCAGTGACTTATCACAGAAACAAAGATCTGAGTATAAGAGGACTCTGAAAATTTATCATAATACTATAAGAAGGGTTTGGCAGTAGTGGGATGCTGTCAGACACTGCCAGGGGGAGGGGCACATATCACTATGGGTACCCACATTTTACCTGTACGATGCCCACATACATACCTAACCCTGAATTATACTCTACATTTTTAAAATAAAAAAAAATTGCTATAGGTAAGCTGTCATAAACATTTACAATGTTTATATATTTAAACATTCTGTTAGTCACTTTAACATGATCAATATAAATAGGCATTCAAGGTGGAGAGGGAAACATGCAAAAAAGTTAGAGATTCAAGAGACTGAAGGACTAAGAGTGGTGTTCATCTGGAATTTGCCCTTATAGAAGAATGAGAAGCTAAAAGGACACAGGGTCCGTGTTTTGATCAAGTGGTTGTGGTTGGGGAAAGACCTGAGTGACACTAATTATCTGGAATCAATGTTATTCGTTAATGGTGGAATGCAGTCAGGTCTATGCTGTTTTAAAAGCTTACCAGAAGCCAAGTTCCATGGGAGCACATAAAGTTTTCAAAATTCCTGAGTCAAGTAATTAGTGGTGGGGAGGAGGGTTGGACAATTGTGCCACCTGGATATCTTTGTCATGCATGTGTCAGGGTTGGAGACTTTCTGCATTACAAGGAAGGAATTTTCCCAATCATATACAGTATTCCATGGTGGAATGTTATGCAACAGGACTTTAAATAGAATAAATGTCAATTGTCAGTTGTCATCCTTGAATGAGAGGTATTTGATGTTTGACCTAGAGTTTTGATTATGAGATAAATAGAGATACATAAAAAATCCTTAAATCATAATTTTAATTTACAGAAATAAAGGCATATCTATATTTTATCACCTTGGTTTTGAAACTTCTAGTTTCTTCATATAAAGTAGGACTTTCTAAATGTTTGATGAAGAGAATAACAATCTCTCTAAACTAATCTTTGTTTAATTTTTGAAGACTCTTGTAATGAGATTCCAATGGAAAGTTAGTAATATTTGTATGTATGTTTTCTTTTTCAATATTTTCGAGACTGTGCAATATAATGGAACTTGTTTCTGGTATTGCTGCTGGAATAAGGAATAATATTTAAATTTCCAAAGCAATTTTATTACAACTGTAATCAGAAGTGATCTATACAAAAATGCTTCTGAAAATTATAAAAAATATGATAAATATTTAAATTTTTTTTCAACTTTTATATAATATTGTAGGCAAGATTTAGAGAATTGCTTCAGTTTCTGTGTTAAATTACTTAAGTAGGTACAAAGTTTAACTACCAAAGGTCATACCTAAGCAGTTCACTAATTCAACATTTTATTAATCCTTGTTTATTCTTTACCTGATGCTTAAAGATTAAGCAAAGAACATGCATCAGGCCTAGGTTTAATGTCAACATTAAACATTAGCAGGAAGATAGTATCTAAAAAAGAAGGAAGAGTGTTTAGAAGAACAAAAGATTATAGTATGCAGGAAGGGAAGGATGTCAAGAAAGAAAGCAAAATTCAAAATGGAAACACTGCATACAAGTATGTTTACTTACCTCCCACTTTAGTATAGATGTGTTAGTTATTCATTAACCTCTAGCGAACTTATGAGAATGCCCTTTTGTGAACTTAAAAGTTTGACTATGAAGAGGATCGTTCCAGCTTCAAAATACAAAAAAAAAAAAAAAGAGCAAAGATCAAACTCTCCATTCAAACATCATAAATTAATATAATCTCACCCTTTTGAGTTAATATACATTGATAACAATGAGTAGCACATGAATTAATTGACCAGTAAATTCAGTCTAACACAAATCTATGTTGGCTTTACAAAACAAATCTAGTTTTTTTCTGGTTCATAGAAAGACTGGCAAAACTTCATCTGAATTATCTAAATCTTTTAAAAAAATATATTCTGGTTTATATGTACACAATAATATACAATCAGTTTTCCTCATAATGATTCATTTTCTCAGTGATTGTAGAGTGTTACAATGGCAACCAAAGTAAATACACAACCAGAAATATTGTCAGTTCACCAATTGAAAAAAAATTCTCATTGAGTACTCAAAATAAAATCCAGACAACATCTAGTTCATGACATTCCCAACCCATGGAACATTTTAAGCATCAAGAAAAAATACAGCCTGTGATTTCTTGGTTACACTGCAAGAGACTCAAGACTAAGAACTGAGTCTCAGCAAGATCTGGATCCTTTAAATATCCATCTTTCTGACACAGAGCAGATGTTGATGACTGTTTATTAAATTGGATGAAATCTTGATAAGGTTTGGTTTTGTGGAAGCATCATTATTTTATTAAATTCATAACACAAGAGAACATTTGCTTCTCAAGGAAAATGCTTGAAGTAGTATTTGTAGAATAGTAAATTTGCACTATCAGACACTAGCATGCAGGTACAGAAAATGAAAGATTACAAAGGATATAGTCATTTAGAATAACTGCTTTGTGGCTTCAAATAGCATGTTTAAGTGTCATGATTGGCTTGAAAACATATATAGACCCTCAAAATTGATTGATTTCTCAAATGTTTTTAGAATTAATACAGTTTTATGATGACAATCAAGTCATAAATATCATAGGTGATAATACAATGATAATAAAAAATAAAAAATAAAATTATATGATGGATTTTATTTTTGTTTTTGCTAGATTCTATGGAATGGAAGAGAATGGGTGAGAGTTGTAAATACGTGCTCTTTCCATGGATCTTCCAAAGTCTGGCAAAAGAAAAATCTGTCTTCCCAACTTCCTTCTATTTCTGGCAAAAACGTGGTTTTTCACTAATTATCCCCAGCTGTACCAGATTCTGTAGATTTTATTTTTAACTTTTCTCTGCATGTTGTTACATCTGTGTACATTTTGTATGGAATATTGGGTCTTAGAGTGGGAAATCCTTTGGGAGGGTTGAGTACAATATGATAGCCTGAAAAGAAAAAAATAATTTAAAACACTACTTGAAAGTCATTGTATTGGTATTTGCCTACAGTAACAGTGGAGCATACTAAATCAGATGATGTAATACAATAATTTTTTTAAAACCTCATGTTTCCTTTTCTTAGTTTTCTTTCAAAGGATCTCAATGCACCAACCTGTAATTTTAAATTCACCAACTGTCCCAATTATGCAGATTTTGTCTACTGTATGCAAGGCTGTAAAAAAGACTGTTCACTTCTTCTGGTGGAAAATGGCTCTCAAATTATGATAAATAAGGCTTTGGGCTTATTATTTTACATTGTTTATGACTTCATCATTTATCCTTAAGTAAAAGTAATGGAGGAAAAAGACTAACAATAATTCCTTTGACTTTTAGTTGGTGAATTTCCTAGCAATTTCAAAAGCTTGAAAGTAATAGTTTGAGTAAATGTTAAAACAATGTGTGTTTCCATAGCTGTATTATAATTCTTTGCAAATGTCAAAAGCACATTTACCTTTTAATCAGAAAAACTTGCTAATTTGAAAATCATGGAATCCAGACAACATGGCCTTCTCCAAGATGCTTGACATGAACAATGATAATAAAATTCAGTTGTATTTGATATTTTGCAGATGTTCTTAGATTAAAAATGATGCTTTTGTACATATTTATACATGGCCATTATAAAGATATATTGGTCAATGCAGAATAGAACATATTTTACAGGTTTTTAGGTTGATTTATAACTTTTAAATATTTAGACATGTGATATATGGACTTTTATTCAAAAACCCTATAAATGTTAGGGGAATGAATTTCTGAATAAACTGTTATTGTAATTACAGACAAATGTAGTTCATTCCTGTTAAAGGGAAAATTTTGTAAGTATCTAGATTTTGTTGCAACAGGATAGAGGAGTTGATGAGAAAATCATTTCATTAATGTGACTGTCATCCATGTTTTATTTATATATTTATTTTAAACATTTATAAAATATATTTTTTATTTTTCTGATCAAAGTGCAATAATTTTCAAATCTTCTTAAATAACTATGAAGAAAAGTATTCAAGAAAGTAAAACACAAGTGGAACATTTAACTATTAGATTGCTGCTTCTAATTTATCCTAATCCTATATTTATCCTAGAAAACAAACACAAATTTTGAAGTGTTACTAAAATGTTGACTGAATAATTTTAGCATAAATCCAGCCATATGCATTTCAAAGTCCCACCGCTAGGAATCTAAAAATCAGTTAAATCATGAATAACACTATATAATAAATGATAAGGAACACAACAATAGTTTGACCCTTGATCCATACCCTCAGATTATGTCATAATAGAGGTGACAATTCTGCCAGATTCTGAGCCCTGAGTGCCCCCAACCCAAACCTTGGAAGCCAAGAATATGCCCTGTCATACAACGTTGTACAAGTTGTGGTAAAACAAAGACTAAAGTTTCTTTCTATAAGAGATGGCCAGTTATTTGATAAATACTAAAACACTGTTAGGAATCCATTTTATCAGTTTGCTTACCAAACACATTATGCAAGAATCGATATACCAAAAGTTCCTTTGGAATTTGGTCCACAAATTCCCTTAAGGTTGGAAATGTAAAACTTGCAAGAAAAAGGGGAAGTAGGTATCCCTAAATCCTAACATGCTGTAATTACTAAAGGCATATATTTATATAATAAAGCGTTCCTCTCAGAAGGCACAAAGTATGAAAGAGATATTCTTTTTGAATAACAACAAAAAATAGCTGATACCCTTCACTGTATTGTGATGACTATAACTAAGATGAAGTTAAACCAGACTCTACTGTCTATTCCTGGGACCTAAAAATAAAAAAAATTAATTTGTCTTACTATATACTTTCCAGTCATTAATTTAGATGTAGTTATGAAAGATTCAAATTGTCTTAAAAGGGAGCAGCTATCAAAGCAATATTCAAACATGATTTCAAGGATGTTTTCAGGCTTAGAATTAGACTTCCTGGTCAAAAATCTTCACAACTTCATCAATAGACTTAGAAGCATCTATTTTCTTGACTTTTCCCATTTCTTTATATGTCAATAACTGACTTTGTTGACTGAAGTTACGTTTGAATTCTCTTTTCCAAGCCCTTTCTGTTGTCATCACTCCTACTGCTACGCTTTCCCCTCTCAAGACATGGTTCAGTACAGATCTCATTGTTACAATAAAAAAACAACAAAAGATACATCTGCCTTCCCATCCATGGTCTTGTTCCAACCTTGAAGGTTGTCTTGATTTATTGGAAACCCGTCAATCAATAATTTAATCTTCTGAGCATTACAAGCCATGGTCTGATCTATTTCCCTCTTTAACAAACGGATGGTTACCTCAACTGGCACGATCTTTCCTTCTGTAACTCACTTTTCAATTAGTTCAGCATAGTGTGAATCTGGACTCTTCTTTGATCACGAAGAAGTTCTCCTGCAAAAAGGTGTGTGTAGCCATGTATCTGTGGCTCCAGCTTCTCGGGAAGCTAAGGTGGAAGGATCGCCTGAGCCCAGGAGATTGAGGCTACAATGAGTCCTGATTGTGCCACTGCATTGTAGCCTGGGTGATGGAGTGAGACCCTCTGCGTGCTGGGCGCCCCGAAAACTGGCTCTTCCAAACCTCTCTCTGAGAATACTATAAATATGCAACTGGTCCCTAAAATATCAGAAAAGAGGGGGCGCTGGAACAAAGTGACCCCAGCTGGCTCCCCCAAGATGGGCGGACACGAATTACCATCCATGTTTTAAAGAGTTCATCAAGCCTCTTTTGCTTAATTCAAAGGGACGGTAGTTATAACCTATGGGTTAATTTAGAAAGTAAGTCATGTTTTATGGCTTGTGCATGTCCTTGAATTGAATATTCATGAAAGATAGTGAATTCTTTTACTCTCATTGTGAATGACTTCTCAAAGTTTGCAAACCCACTGCTAAGTCTGATTCTCATCAGATCACATCTATGGACTGTTCCCTCTCTTTTATTAGAACTCAGGTATTAGAGCTGTTGATCATATTTGATAATTCATGGAATATCACTGGCTTCTACAAAGCACCACTCTTATGAGTATATTCATTCACCTTTACTCTATTTCTAATTTTACTTCATTCATTCTTTTTCCCTACTTATTTTTAGTTAACACATAATAATTGAACATATTTATGCGATATAGTGATATTTCAATACCTGTATACAATGTGTAATGATCAAATCAACATAATCAAAGTAAAGAAAGTTAAAGGTAATTAGCATATTAGTAACAATGTTGGGAATATTCAATATCCTTTATTCTAGTTTTTTGAAAATATACAATGAATTATTGCTAGTTATCACCTTAGAGTGCTATAGAACACTAGAATGAATTCTTCCTATCAAGCTGTAATTTTGTATTAGTTAACCAACCCCTCCCTATTCACCCCACGTCACTAAACTTCAAGTATCTAATAACCACAATTCTTTCAACTTCCATGAGTTCAACTTTTTTTGGCATCCACATATAAGTGAGAACATGTACTGAACTCATTTAACTTAACACAATGCCCTCCAGGTTCATCCATGTTGCAAATGACAGGATTTCATTCTTTTTTATGACTGAACACTACTCCATTGTGTGTATTTATACCACATTTTCTTTACTCATCTGTTGATAGACATTTAAGTTGATTTCATATCTTGGGTATTGTGAATAGCACTTTGATAATTATGAAAGTGGAAAAATATCTTTAATGTACTTATTTCCTTTCCTTTGTATAAATATCTAGTAGTGAGATTGCTTGATGATATGGTAGTTCTGTTTTTACTTTTCTGAGAAAACTCCATACTGTTTCTCATAATGGTTGTGTGAGACTATATCTCCACTAACAAAGTAAAAGAATTCCCTTTTCCCTGCATCATCACAAGCATTTGTTTTTCTTTTTGAGAATAGCCATTCTAACTGGGATAAAATGATATCTCATTGTGATTTTGATCTGCATTTCATGATATTGAATATGTTTTTATATACTTGTTGGCCATTTCAAAGTCTTGTTTTGAGGAATGTCTATCCAAACCTTTGTCAGCTTTTTAACATATTGTTATTTTTATTTATTATTAAGGTGTTTGAGTTCCTTTTACATTCTAGGTATTAATTTTTTGTCAGATGTATATTTTGCAAATATTTTTCTCCTATTTTACAGGTTGTCTCTTCACTCTGTTATTTTTTTCTTTGTTATGCTGACAGTTTTCATTTGATATATTCTCATTCATGTATTTTAATATCTGTTGCATGAATATTTGAGTTCTAATCAATAAAATCTTTGCCTGGACAAATGTCCTTAAGCATTTCCTGTATGGTTTATTTATTTATTATTAGTTTTATAGTTTTGGGCCTTACATTTAATAATTAGTAAATTTTGGGTTGATTTTTGTATGTCATGAGAGATAAGGGCATATTTTTATTCTTTTGCATATAGATATTAAGTTCTTCCAATATTATTTATTTATTTAAAATATGGGGGGTACAATTCAGGGTTAGGTATACAAATGTTTGTTATGAAGTACCCTTGCCAGTATGATTTATTGAAAAGATTATCTTTTCCCCCAAAGTATGTTCTTAGCACCTTTGTCAAAAATCAGTTGGCTGTTGGTTGTAAATACATAAATTTATTTCTAAGTGTTCTCTTTCTTTCTTTCTCTCTCTCTCTCTCTCTGTGTGTGTATGTACACATACACACACACACACACACACACACACACACATACTTATCTAGTAGCATCACATTGCCAGACTTCAAAATATACTACAAAGCTATAGTAACCAAAACAGATTGGTACTGATATAAAGACAGACCCATAGACCAAATACGTATATTTTGAAGTCAGACAATGTGATGCCACTAGCTTTCTTGTTGTCATTGTTATTGTTTTTGCTGCTTTTTCCCCCTCAGAATAGCTTTGGCTATTTGGGCTCTATTGTGTGGTTCCATGCCAATTTTATGATTTTGTTCCTCTTTCTGTGAGACATGTTAGAGATATTTTGAAAGAGATTGCATTGAATCTGTAGATTCCATTGGGTAGAATTAACATTATTAATTCTTCTATTCATAAGCATGAGATGTCCTGTCAT
Organism: Tarsius wallacei; assembly: GCA_963574415.1. Lineage (NCBI taxonomy): Eukaryota > Metazoa > Chordata > Mammalia > Primates > Tarsiidae > Tarsius > Tarsius wallacei. Next base: position 88 of record CAUYQG010034830.1, on the reverse strand, counting down.
TTATTTGTATGTGTCCTATCCAATTTCTTTTATCAGTGTTTTATAGTTTTCATTGTAGAGATTTTTTACCTCCTTGGCTAAATCATCC
>CAUYQG010034829.1:0-11730 GCA_963574415.1 Tarsius wallacei | reverse complement strand
AAGATGAGTTGGTTGAGAAATTGAGGCTTTGCTTCTGGAATCTCAATTCTATTCCATTGGTCTATATGCCTGTTCCTGTACCAATACCAAGCTGTTTTGATGATTGTAGCTTTATAGTAAAGTTTGAAGTCTGGTAATGTGATACCACCTGCTTTGGTGTTTTTTGCTAAGGATTGTTCTGGCTATTCTTGGTTGTTTGTGTTTCTATACGAATTCTTGTATTGTTTTTTCTAGGTCTGAGAAGAATGTTGCTGGTAATTTGATGGGTATTTCATTAAATCTGTAGATTGCCTTAGGTAAGATGGACATCTTTACAATGTTGATTTTTCCAATCCATGAGCATGGGATGTTTTTCCACTTGTTTGTTTCATCTTTGATTACTTTGAGCAGTGTTTTGTAGTTTTCATTGTAAAGGTCTTTCACGTTTCTGGTTAGGAAGTTGCCAAGGTATTTCATTTTTTTTGTGGCTATTGTGAATGGGATTGTGCTTTTTATTTGTGTTTCTATTTGTTTATTATTGGTGTAAAGAAATGCGATTTTCTTTTGCACATTTATTTTGTATCCTGAGACTTTGCCAAAGTCCTTTATCAGGGTAAGGAGGTTTTTGACAGATTCTCTTGGGTTTTCAAGGTATACAATCATGTCATCTGCAAAGAGAGATAACTTCTCTTCCTCTTTACCTATTTGGATACCCTGATTGCCTTTTCTACTCTGATTGCTTTAGCCAGGACTTCCAATACTATGTTGAACAGGAGGGGTGAGAGTGGGCATCCTTGTCTTGTACCAGTTTTGTCCATTTTGCAGTATGCTGGCTGTGGGTTTGTCATAGATGGCTTTTATTATGTTGAAGTATGTTCCTCGTATGCCTAGATGTTCAATGGTTTTTATCAAGAAGGGGTGCTGGATTTTATCAAAAGCTTTTTCTGCATCTAATGATATAATCATGTGGTTTTTGTTTTGACATTTGTTGATATATTGAATTACATTTATGGTTTTATGAATGTTGAACCAGCTTTGCATTCCAGGGATGAAGCCTACTTGGTCATGATGAATGATTTTTGAGATGTGTTGTTGAAACCGGTTTGCTAGGATCTTGTTGAGAATTTTAGCATCTATGTTCATCAAAGATATTGGCCTATAGTTCTCCTTCTTTGTTGGGTTTTAACCTGGCTTGGGTATCAATGTGATGTTAGCTTCGTAAAATGATTTAGGGAGTGTTCCATCTTTCTCAATAGCCTGGAATACCTTCGGTAGGATTGGTATCAGCTCCTCTTTAAGATCTATGCTTTTTAAATATTTTTCACACTCAGTGTTTTTTGTTGCTGTTTTTAAAATTTTCCTAACAGTGCCTTTATCAATTTTTATGATAGTATATCCAAAAAATTTTTATTACTCTAGGTGACTAATATATTTTTCCATATTTCTGCTAGAAGTCATATAGATTTTGTCTGCACATTTGAATAGTGATCTTATATCTTGTGACATTGCTAAATTTATTAGTAGCTTTTTTATAGACTGTATCAGTTTTCCTTATACACAATTATACAGATTTCTAATAAAGATAATTTTGCTAATTCATTTTTAATCGAGATGGCTTTTCTTTCTCCTTTATGATTACAGATAGAATCTCTATTATAAAGTTACAAATGAATGTAAGCAAACGTTCTTGACTTGTTTTTATCTTAGGGAGAATGGATTAAACCTTTTAATCTTTTCCATCATTAAACGTAAAATGAACTGTAAGTTTAATCAAATTAAGTAATTTTCTTTTATTTTTAGATTGCTGAAAATTTTCTTGAGGAAATAATGTTAGATTTTCATTTACTTTTTTCTGCATCTATTGACAATATCACAGGATTTTTTTTTTGTTTAGTTTGTTAATATGGTGAATGATATTGATTTTTTCCTAAAGTTAAACCATCTTCACATTTCTAGAAAAAACTACACTTGGTCATAATATACTATCCTGTTTATACATTGTTGAATTCAATTTTTAAAAATTGTTTTAATAAATTTTGCATCTATGTCTGTGAGGAATATTGCTAGGCAGCTTTCTTTTCTTGTAACTTCTTTGTCTTCTTTTAGTATCAGGGTAATGTTGGCCTCACATAATGCATAAAGAATTCCCTTCTCTTCAATTTTCTGAAAGAATTGGTAGTATTTATTTTTTAAATGTTTGACAAAATTCACCAATGATACCATCCAAGCCTGTAGTTTTCTTTGGGAGAAGGTTTAACTATGAATTCAATTTATTTAAGTATATAATTATTCAAGTTATCTATTTCTTGAGTGAGCTTTGGTAGTTTCTTTCTTTCAAGAAATTGGTCAATTTTGTCTAACTTGGATATATTAGCAAAAAATTTTAGTAATATTTATGAATATTTTAATAGCTTTAGAATATGTAATGACATCATCATATTGGTAATGTGTTTTCTTTTTCTTTCTGATAAGCCTAGCTATATATTTATGCATACTTTTTTTTATCTTCTCAATGAAACAGATTTGGTTTAAATTTTTTTGTTTTCTTTTTTATAGATGTGTTCTCTCATCTTTATTATTTTTTTTCTTCTGCATATTTTGTGTTATATTTGTTCTACTTTTTCTAATTTCTTATGGTACACACTAGCATCTTTGATTTAGGACTTTTTTCTTTTTAAATATGTGTTATTGCTATTAATTTCCCTCTAATTACTACTTTAGGGATGGCTTAAACGTATTTATCTACTCTGTTTTCATTTTTATTCAGCTTGAAACATTTTAATTTTCCTTTTGACTCCTCTTTAACCAAGGAGTCATTTAAAAATGTCTCTGGCATTATATTTAGGGATTTTTAGAGTTCTTTCTGTTTAATTCCATTGTGGACAGGAAACACAGTTGGTATAACTTACATCTTCATCTTTCAGTTGCCTATCCTTTTTACTTTTTCTCTATAGGTAACATGTCTTACTACTTTTAAGATTTCCTCTTATTATTAGTTTTCAGAAGTTTGATTATGGTGTGACTTCTTGTAGTCTTCTTCATGTTTTTTTTATTGGAGTTCCTGTGATTATTGGATTTGTGTGTCTATAGTGTCAAATAGTAGTTCAAATTTGGAAAATTTTGGCTATTATTTCTTCAAATAATACTTTGCTCCCCACTCCTTTGGAAACTCCAATTACACGTATGTTAGAATGCTTGATGTTACCCTATAACTCCTTGATATTATGTATATTTTTTGTTATTGTTTTATTTTGGACTTTTTTTTAAGCCTTCAAGTTCTCTGATCTTATCTTCTGCAATATCTATTCAGCTATAATTCTATTAATTCAATCTAGTATATTTTTCATCACAGTCAATGGAGTTTTATTTCTAGAAGTTCAGTTGAAAGATGTATTTTCTTTCTGATACCTTCAACACTTCTACCTAACATATTCAATCTTTTCTCTATGTATTATACCTAATACAATTGTAATACCTATTTCAATATCTTTTTTTGCTAATTCTAACACCTATGTCCATTTTTACTCATTAATTTTCTCTTCATTATCACATATTTTTCTACTTCTTTGCATTCCAGGTAATTTTTTTTTTTTTGAGTGCCACATGTGATGAATTTTTATCTTGTTGGGTGCTGAATATCTTATATTTCCATAAAATATAAAGCAGGAACTTTTTTCTGAGAAGCACAGTGAAGTTACTTGAGAAAAGTTTGATATATTCAGATTTCGTGCTAAAGATCTTTTAGACAGAAAAAGAACAGGATTTTTGCCGAGGCTAATTATGCCTCATTACTGAAGCAAGATGTCTCTGGGTACTCTCCCCAGTGTTTTGAGAATTAAGAGATCTTCCATTCTGGATGGAAAAGATAGAGAAAGATTAATATATTTGATTTTATTAAAAATGTAAACCTGTGGTTATACAAAAGAATACCATAAACATCGTGAAAATATAAGACATACACTGAAAAATATACATTTGAAACCTGTATAACAGCCAAAGAATTAATATGAATTACAGAGTTGGTATAGAAAAGTCCTACCCACCCCCACTCAAAAAAGATAAAAACCTAATGGGAAAAAGGGCAAAGAATAGAAGCAGGAAATTCATTAGAAAAAGAAGCCTGGATAGGTAACAAACACATGCAAAAATGCTTATCTTTATCTTTAGGCATACTCCAAGAAACAAATGTAACTTGTTGCTTCATACTCACCAAATTGGCAAAATTAAAGTCTGGCAGTATCAAATATTGATAAGAATGTGAGGTATGTGAGCTCTCCGCACTGCTACAAGAGTATAACTTGGCACAATTACTTTGAAGAACAATTTTGCAATCCCTAGTAAAATGTCAAATGTCCCCATCCCTCAATTTAGCGGTATAGTCTCTAGATTCATTTTCTAAAGAAATTCTTGTGTTTGTGCACTGGGACATGGGTAGGGGGACGTTTATTTGTTCAAGTAATTTTTGGAAATATTTAAATGCTGTCAATGGGGGAATAGAAAAATAAAATGTTGAATAGTGATACAATAGAGAATACTTTCTCAAGTGCAGTTCAGGGAGAAAATTAACCTCAGGGGCCTAAGGCATCGCTATATATTATGATTTAACTATTTGGTATACATCTGAAATGGTACTAATTATGTATCATCTTTGGGAGAATTGAGAAATTCACTCAAATAATCATCTTGGTTTCTGTGGTTAAGGTGAAGAACACTGAGACAGGTTGCCACCCGGCAATTAAATTCGGTGATCTTGAACTGCTGGTATTAATATGGAAAGATCCCTCCAAAATAAGATTATGTATAAAAACCGAGATGCAACAAAGTACATATAATATAAAGTAATCTCATATAAAATTTAAGAACATAGCACTATATGTTGTTTGGATGCTATTTCAATATGTAGTAGAAATATAAATACACAAACTGGAATAAAACACACTAAATTAATGAAGGTGGTATTTGGCAAGAAGTAAAGAGGGAATGAGACCTTCAACTCTGTAAGTAATATTTTATCTCTTTCACGTATAAGGTCTGTCTGAAGCAACAATGCCAAAATAGTAACACAAGTTAATTTGGGATATTGGTTACACAGATTTTTGATAAGACTTCCATATTTACTTAAACTTTACAAAAAGCAAGAAATTAAATAAAACTTTGCCTGGGGCTTTAAAAAAATAGAAGACAAAAAAAAAAACAAACTAGCAACTATCAAATATTTTCTATCGTTTTCTAATCTCTACTGATCTGCCACCAGTTTTTCAGTCAGAAAAGGTCATTTCATTTTTTCACTCTATCCTGTCATTCCATCCCCAAACCCTGACTGGTGTCATTCTTGAGTGTGAGAGGGCTGCAAACACTCGAACAGCTTTTTGCAACAACGGGCTGGCTGGGAAACCTGGGCAAACAAAGAGGAGAAAATTAACTCTGGTTTCTGGCCAAAATAATTTGACTATGATAAACAAAATAGACGATTTCCAGTTCCCGCCCCACAGCAGATTAAGACCACCTGTTGTCAATTCTCTGAAAATATTTGATAGTTCTTATTCCTCTATGTTTCTCAGCTACGTCATTGCTCTTTGTTTTAATTTTAACCCGTGCAGCACTCTTCGCTTTTCTTTGGCTTTCAGCATTTGGGGTCACCACGTCTAACTTACCTTCACTTCTTTCATTCTGAAGTTTAGACAGGAATCTAAAACTTTGCTTTTATTACTCCTTAGCAAAGGATGGCCAGCTTGGCGCAACATCTTTTTCTGACCGCTCTTGGAGCAGCTTATTGACTTTGCTTCCCCCAAAGACACCAGGAGCGGCAGACGCGGATTCTCCCACAATTCGCAGACTTGCAGCCACCGGGTCATGCAAGCTTTTTCACAACTCTGTCTTGTGTCACTGAGGGGCCTAGCAAGCAAGCGAATACGCGTGTATTGGCTAAATGAAAGCTGTTTAATAAATGACTGCTTACAAAGAAGTAGGCGGGCTATGGGGTAAAATAAGGGATATTCAGACATGCAGACATTTGCAAAAACAGGGAGACGTTTCCACTCCTAGAGTTAGAGTGGCAAGGGAGAGAAACATTTATACAGAACTCAGTGAGAGTGTGAAATGTGGGGGAAGGGCTGCTCCCTGGGCACTGTAGTCCTGGAAGGATTCAGGTGCTGCACGAAGGGGTGTTGACATAAAGGAGTGAGCAGGGATAAACCACAGCAACCTGTCTTTCCTCTTGCCCTCCAGCCTCCTGCTCTTGACTTCCTTTGGCCAAACCTACCTATAAGCCAGTCGGAAGAAGGCCTGGGTGGTGCAGGCCTTTGGCGTCAGCCTCCTAGTACCCCCAACTGAGTTGATGGGAGTAAAGACTGGTTTATGGGGGAAAGAGTAGACAGAATCAACAGCACATCCTGAAGACCTGATGTTTTCACCGTGCTCCTTTCAAGCCCATATGATCTGACCGTGCCACCCTCTATCACGCCTCAACGCTGTCATTGACATGACTCGCTTTCCGCTACAACTCCTGCCATCATCCTCGGCAACTTTACTGTGCATATGGATGACCCATCCAACAAATCTAGCTTCAAAGTTTATTTGCCTCCTCCACACAACAGCAGTGATCTGTGTCCTAGTTCAGAAACCTATGGTAGGCTCACGATTGTCTTTGTTAGCATAGAGAAAACAAGTTATCAATGGGATACGAATTCCCTCAGTTTCCTATGCCCAACTTTATCTGCATCCATTCTACCTTCTTCCTTCAATTTTAAAGGATAGGTTCTTTGTCTTGCCCAGAACAACCTATCTACCTGTGCTGTGTATTGTTTCCTTCCTTCGTGACTTTGCTCTGGTGGTTACATGCTCTTCCAACTATCCCCTTCCTCTCTCCAGAAAAGAAAAGAGCGAGAAAAAGGAAAATAAATACTTTCTTTGATCCAACATTCTTCTCTAGTTGCTCTCCTGCCTCTCTTCTCAGCAAGCTCCTCCCAACAGCCTGCACAAACTCTCGCTGTTTCCTCTTGCTTTCTCCCGCTAGACAATCCACAGTAATCTGCCTCAGCCCCAGTCCTTCACGCTACTGAATTCAGTCTAGAAAATAACTCTAATGATTTTCAAAATACCAAATCTCGTAAGTACTTTTCAGTGTCTGTGTGGAGACATTGCTGCCCATTCTCATTTTTATTCTTCATTTTCGTGACTTCTGAGATAGCACCCGCTCCTTAGCTGAATCTGCTAGCAGTAGATACTTCTTAAATGTCAGTGTTTCTGAAGAGTTTGTCCTTCACGCACTTCTGTCACTGGGCGTGATACTCCTAGTCAATGTTATCCTACATTATGTCAGAGTTTCAGCTACCATCATATGCTGATAACTGCTGCCTCTGACTCAGACCTTAATTCAAAGTTTCAGATCCCACGTATGTATTTGACAAATACTAAAACGGTGCATTCTATGTTCTAGGTGCTGAGCTTTGAAAATGTTCGTGCCCATAATCCCCATTACCCTATGAGATAGGTATAAGCGAGGTAAATTGAAGCACTGACAGGTTAGATAACTTGCCCCAAGACACGTCACTTGTCATTGTTAGTCTAGATGCAAAACCCATGCTCTCAACCGTTATGTTTTCCTGATGTACTATTGTATTCATTATTCATTTCCATGTCCCTTGTGTACCTCTAACTCAACATGTCCAAAACTTGATCAGTGTCTTTCTCTGAAAACTGGCTTCTTCCAATTTAAGCAGTACTATGCAAACTAATATTCAAAGACTCCTTCAAATTGGTATCTTTTAATTGTTTGGTCAAAATTTAATATGTTGGGAGAAAATGATATAATAAGCATCTTTATGACAAAGAAACTTTGTATATTCCTAACATGATAAAAACATTTTTATATTTTTCAAATTCTTTTATATTATAGTTATTCCATCATTCATAGATAAATGACCTTTTTAAAAGGATGAAGTTTCATTTCTATGGATTTGTTAGACTTTTAAAAATACACTTAAAATTTTTTAAATTTTTTCTGATTTCTGTGTCAGCAAAATATTTTATGACCGGCTGAGGTGAGTGGATTGCCTGAGCCTGTGGGTTCGAGACCCGCCTGGGCAACTTGGCGAGACCTCATCTCTACAATAAATCAAAAATCAGCTGGGCGTGGTAGCGCCTGCCTGTAATTCCGGCCACTCGGAAGGCTGAGGCGGAAGGATCGCTGGAGCCCAGCGGGTCGAGACTGCAGTGGCCGAGAACGGCCACTGCACTCCAGTCTGGGCGACAGAGTGAGACTCCATCTCAAAATATATATATATATATATTTTTTATGACCACTTTTGAGTAGAAACATTTTTAAATAGATAATGTCAAATAAATCAGATGTTACTTGACATGGATGTTACTGCATTCAATAGATCAGTCTTTCTTCACCTATGTGATAGAGTTTTAAAGTAAAACAAAATCACAATGGAAATAAACTTTGTTAACATGTCAGTGTAGGTTTTATCCATCTAAATCTACAATATTGTAGGTAAATTCATTTTAATGAGCTTTGCTAAATGTTCCTTAAAGCATAAACCAGATTTACAAATAAAATTTCTTAGCACTTTTCCTATAATATTTGAAACAAGGAATCAGTTATAATTAGAATCTTGAAAACAAATAAACTCCTGTTCATTTTTTTGTATATGTTCCCTGCAATATAATTTGGTTTCATATTGCCAAATTAAGTGGAACAGGCCACCTAGCGAGATTATAGTAATGTCAGCAATTAGAAAAATATTATTTTGCTGGTACATGCCATAGTTTTAGTTCTACAAAAAGAATACTTCCAATCAATTGACTTTCAGTAACAAAACCAGAGGCTGGGTGCTGTTCTATTTTATTTTTCACTTTAAATTCAAGAAAATTTATTTAAAAATTAAGAAATAAAAACATATTCACTAATTCGCTTACACTCATCAAAGCAGATTACACATTCTGAAACTTTAAAACAAAATTCTGGTAAATTTTCTCCATATTTTTTCAGTTCCTGTCATCTTTTCCATTTTTCTGCACTTGTCTAAACCAGACAACCTCTTGTTAGACATAGCAAGATATTTATATTTTATCTCATAAAATAAATATAAAAAATCACAGGTTCTGTGTAAACCATACTTTGCCGTGTGTTCATTAGTTTCGTAATAATAGTTGACAATAGATATTGGCCTCTCATTTTACTGCTCTCAGGTTTGGGGGCAGGATGTGTAGCTACACCTTGCAACTTGCATGCATGCTTTCCATCCTTCTTCAGTAGGAGAAGATGGTATCAATGGAGAGCTGTGTTTCTTTCTCCTCCAGGTGCTTTTTCATTTAGTGGGATTGAGACCAATATACCAGGAGATTGCAATTTAAGTGGTCACTTGTGAAAACTTGACTTACTAATTGACACCTAAAGTAACTAACATCATTTGGGGGATTTTTCACCACTAACAACATGTAGAAAACTGGTACATCCTTCTTTAACTTAGACTTGCATTGTCCCTAAGATCTGACTTCTCCAACCAGGGAAGCAGCCATTTCTCCCAACACACCCTGCTGTTTCTGGTACAGAGAGGCTAGACTCCTCATATATGTGATGGAGTTTTAAAGCAAACCAAAATTATGAAACACACCTTGTAACACATAAGTGCATGTTTAATCTACTTATATTTTATAATAAATTCATAGGAGATGAGAAGCAACTTAGCAAATATGAGAACAATAAGCCTTAAGCTTAAAATAGTTCCTCTTCAGTCTTATAACTCAACTTCTGAAAATTTCCAAGCTTTAATGAATTTTATATGCTCTTCTTCACTCCAGAAACAAAAACTCAGTTTGTATTTCCGGACTTCAGATTTCATTATCTTAAAAGTCACATTGAACTTTATGACTCAGGTATGTAGCGGCATTGATGTTTAAAGCCTTGTAAGGACCTTTACCAATGATTTTGAAGTTCTATGTAAAAACTAAACTTGTATACAAGAAAACTGAAAACTTTAGTATACCCATTCTAGACATTAGATCTTTCAGTAGTCCCTTGTAATATTACTATATTGAAACTGGCCTGGTTTAACAGTGAAGATTTGAAATATTCAAATGAGAATAATCTCTCTAAACAGCTTCTTTTCATTGTATGAGAATTCTTTGTCTTAGTTCAACTCTTGAAACATCAACGTGATGATTCTACCCTGCTTTTTTTCTCTTTGATTATTCCATTTTCCCAGTCCATTTTGTATCAGATTCATATTTCAGTTTCCTCTACTTCATGATATTTAGTTTCCTTTTTGCTAATTTTATAGACAGTTGATAGATATAAATATAGCATCAGGTTTAATTTCTTTGCTAGATTTCTTTGTAAAAACCTTAAAATGTTATTCTTTCCCAATTAAATCTATACTTTTTAAAATGCACAAATTACATATATAAATATATATATATATCTTCCTAGCACCTTGTTTTTCAATGAACATTTCTAAGAGCCTACTATTCCACAAATATTTAAGTTGATAATGTATTTTGTTCGCTGCAAGTTATCAAGAAAACTATTATAAATTAGAGTTTATTTTACAATGGGTCCAGAGATAGTTATAGATAGAAATTCCAGATTGCTGTCAAGAGATTAGGATTGTTTAGCTTTCCACTTGACCAACCTCAGTATATTAGAGTATGCTAGACTGTGCTGCTGTGAGAAGTAAACTCTGATATCTGACACATTTAACACACACACACATACACATGTGGTCAGTGGGGATAGGGCAGCCATTCAGGAACCCAGGTTCCTTTTATCTTATCTCCAGTTTGTAGCCAAGGTCATCACAGAAGGGGAAAAGAGCATGTGGGAGGTCACACCTGTAAGTTTTATGGCCAAGAGCAGAAACATGGTATAGCACTTGCATCCGTATCCCTGTAGCCAGAACCCAATCACATGGCCTTCTCTAACAGCTAATTGGTCATATCGTCACATCTAGTTGCAGAAAAGTCCCAAAAGCATTCTTTTTGTAAGATAAAAAGATATTTGGTAGGTAACTAGCAGTATATGCCACAGGGCTATAATCTTGAGCACTGTATACGTTTATCCTTTCATGTGCTTATATTACAGTATGAGAAGAATGCTGTGTTGTGGGTGCTACAACAAAGATGTCAAAAAATACCATAGGATTTCACAACACAGAGAAACTCACTCTTTTTGATTGAATTTAGAAAAGACTTCACAATATAACATTTCAGTTGGGCATTAATAAAAGATTTGGAATGTGTTAGGTAAGAAATATGGCTGGGAGGATAGGGTGATGTTCTTTGCTAAAGAGTTATCTAGGTATTGGAGTGTTACCAGGAAATTTTCAGCAAGGTGGGGGGTCAAACTACTGACTTTGTCATTGAGAAAATGTTGCTATGGCTGCACTGTATAACCTTACAGTTTCAGAATGCCACGATCCAGAAGACTCACATATTCTTTAATCATAAGAAAGGAATGAGCCGGGCTCGGTGGCTCAGCCTGTAATCCCGCGCCTTTGGGAGGCTGAGGTGAGTGGATTGCCTGGGCCCGCGGGTTCGAGACCCACCTGGGCAAGCGAGACCTCATCTCTACAATAAATCAAAAAATCAACCGGGCGTGGTAGCGCGCACCTGTAGTTCCAGCTCCTTGGAGGGCTGAGGCGGAAGGATCGCCGGAGCCCAGCAGGTCGAGGCTGCGGTGGCCGGGAGCGGCCACTGCACTCCAGTCTGGGCGACAGAGTGAGACTCCAACTCAAAAAAAAAAAA
>CAUYQG010034822.1:0-21922 GCA_963574415.1 Tarsius wallacei | reverse complement strand
TTTTTTTTTTTTTTTGAGTTGAGTCTCACTCTGTCGCCCAGACTGGAGTGCAGTGGCCGCTCCCGGCCACCGCAGCCTCGACCTGCTGGGCTCCAGCGATCCTTCCGCCTCAGCCTTCCAAGTAACTGGAACTACAGGCGCGCGCTACCACACCTGGCTAATTTTTTGATTTATTGTAGAGATGAGGTCTCGCTTGCCCAGGCAGGTCTCGAACCCGCGGGCTCAGGCAATCCACTCACCTCGGCCTCCCAAAGGCGCGGGATTACTGGCTGAGCCACCGAGCCCGGCTAATAGTGTAAAATTTAGTGAAGTATTTATGTTATAAAATGATCATTTAAAATTGAAAAACCATGTTTATAAGAATGAAACAAATTATAAAACATAATAGTGGACTCTTTCCATATTTATTTCCAAATATAATTTCACATATTTTTGTGTATGCTTAAATACATAACACACATATATATTTGCATATACATATATACAAACACAAATGTGTATTTATACATACATAGATAACCAAGGAGAAAATATTTCAGTGACTTTAACGAGACACATTTGAACATACAGGCTTAAAGATATTATATCCCAAGGGGAAACTGCAGAAAAACTAATATGAAAGCCTGAAAATGATTGCAATAATTACATGGTTATAGTGTCAATATTGTCAATATTGAAACCAAGGAGTTAGTCTGCCAAATTTAGCCATTCTACTTACATTTGGTCACTTGCTTTTTGCTATTGGTATTATTATTTATGAAGCTGAAGACCACATGGGTGATTGCTGGAACTTAACCTTCATGGCTACCTTATAGATAACATCTATAAATCACCATGGCCACAGTCACTTCAGTTGTTTTTCAGAAACTTAGGGCAGCTTTTCTCTAGTTTAAACCAGTTATTATCACAACTCTTCAACTAGGCCTGTGAAAATGACAAACACGTGGGCTTTTGACATCGTTGGGCCCAAAACTCCACCTTTATATTATGCTATCCCCACTATTTTCTGAACAAATGTCCTACAAAATGTCCACAAGCCTCAATTACACTTGAATAGATCATGGATTACTTCATTTTTCTCTGTTGTCAATTACTTTTCACAATGCCTAAGACTATTCTGCTTTTCTAACTAATAAACATTCCAAAGTTTTATCTTCAGGGAGACAGATCTGAGAGATGATCTCCCACCTTTTCGCTAGGCAGCCTGGTTAATAAATCTTTTCTCTTTTTAAAATCCCTTTTCAGAGTAATTGATTTACTGAGATTGTTATGTGAGTTGCAGGCTAAAGCAAATAAGTTACTGTGGTTTGTTATTGTTGTTGTTGAGTACTGGGCTTAGTGAAAGGAATTACATTTATAAGGTCAATGAAGTTAAATAAAAATTACGTATTCCTGAATGTGAGTTGCAAATTAAGCCCACAATTTATTTTATGTTAAAAATAATCTTAATCATGAATATTGAAAAGCTCCTAAAATAACAAAAAACCTGATGGCAATTAAGAAGTCTGGGGCCAAGATATAAACTGCAAATAATATCTTTTATAATTATAAACTGAATGTTTGTATTCCCCCCAAATTCATATGTTGAACACTTAACCACCAAGATGATTGCATTTGGAGACTAGGAGTTTCGCAAAACATTAGTTTTAGAGGACATGAGGGTGAGGTCCTCACAATAGGATTTGTGTGTTTTAAGAAGGAACTAAGAACTTACTCTCTCCTCCCCAGGTGAAGACACAGAGAGAAAATGGTCATCTGCAAGCACGGAAGAGAGCCCTCGCCAAGAACTCAGGCAGTGTGAACATTGATCTTGGACTTCCTGGCCTCCCAGACTGTGAGAAATAAATTTATGTTGTTGAAGTTACTAAGTTAATGGTATTTTGTCACAGCAGCCCAAACAGACTAAGACACCAAGTAACAGAAGCCTTAGCCTGGGTGGTCACTCATGCCTAAATCCCAGCACTTGGGAAGGCCAAGGAGGACAGATTGCTTGAGCCCAGGAGTTGAGACCAGCTTGGACAACATAGTAAAACCTTGTCTCCACAATAAGTCAAAAAATTAGCCAGGTGTTGTGGCGTGTGCCTGTTGTCCCAATTACTTAGAAAACAGGTGGGAGGATCACCGGAGCCCAGGAAGTGAAGGCTGCCGTGAACCGTGATCATTAAACTGTGGTCATCAGTATCATGCCACTGCAACTCCAGTCTGGTCAACAGAGCGAGATCCTTCCAAAAAAAGAAGTAAAAAAGTAAAAAGAAAAGAAACCTTGGTTAAATATCTATTTCAGATTCAGAGAGGGAGATATCCACGATTATTAGCCTGTAGTGTCTTGTAGCAAAAAATCAAGGGTAGGATCAAAGACTATTAGAATCTTAAGAAAAGAGCTAAAAGAAATTAGCCAGGCATGGTGTAACAGGCTGGTAGTACCAGCTACTGAAGAGGCTGAGGTTCAAGTTTACAATGAGAAATGACCGAACCACTATACTTGAGCCTGGGCTACATAGTAAGACCTCATTTCTAAAACAAACAAACAAAAATTACAAACACAAAAAGGACTTAGGAGTAAACATGAAGAGGCCCCCACTAATTCAAAAACAAAATACAATAAAAAGGTAGACTCAATAGTTGTTGAGTTTACATAAAATACTTTCTAATTCATAAGCTCATAGAAATACTAATAGAAGTAAATATATATAAAGAGAAAAACTATAAAAATAATTTTTTTATTATTTTTAAAATAGTAAGTAAAAATATATGAAGCATTTATCTTATTTTTCCTTATGGCTTATACCTCAGATTAACAGCATAGGTGATTAGAAAGGTATATCTTTATAAAATCATAAAAGTATGCAAATTAAGATGTTAATATTTTGCATCCTCTTATAAATTAATAAATCAAGAAAAACAGTAGCTTTAAATATGACTAAAAGAAGACCTCAGGCATTATAATCTTCATAATAGAAATATATAAAAACTTATTTGAGGAATTTTTTTTAACTTTTAAGTTTTAATTAATTAGTCTACTACATTGTTATATTTACTTTCAAGACATAATTTAGAGTTCTGGGGTACATGTGAGGATTTGATGCACAAGTAAATTTTGTGGAGGCAAAATTTAGACTTCTAACAAACCCTCTCACCCTCTTATTAGGGGACATGGTACCCAATGGGTGGTTGTTTTTCCCTTACCCCCCACTGCCTCCCTCCTCTAGCAGTGCTCAGTGTCTGTTGTTCACACATTTGTGCCCATGTGCCCAACATTTATTGCCCACTTATGAGTGAGAACATATGATTTTCAGTTTTTTGTTTCTGTGATAGTTTACTTAGAATGATAGTCTCCAGCTGTTTCATTCTAAGGATCTGATTTTGTTCTTTATGGTTGTGTAGTATTCCATCGTGTATATGTACAACATTTTCTTTATCCAGTCCACTTCTGATGGGTATCTGGGTTCATCCCATGTTTTTGCTATTATGTGTGGTGCTGCAGTAAACATATATATGGCAGGTGTCTTTTTGGTAGAGCAATTTATGTTCCCCTGGGTGTATTCCCAGGAGTGGGTTTGCTGGATCAAATGACAGTCCTAGTTTTAGTTATTTGAGAAATCAGCACATTGTTTTCCACAAAGGCTGAACTAGCTTACACTTTCATCAACAGTGTAGAAGTGTTCCCTTTTCTCTGCAGCCTCAGCAACATCTGTTGTTTTTTGACTTTTTAATGATAGTTTTCCTGACCAACGTGACTTGGTATCTCATTGTAGTTTTCTTTTTTTTTTTCTGCGTTAGAGTCTCACCCTGTTGCCCAGGCTGGAGGGCAATGGCACGTTCACAACCACCGTAGACTTGGCCTAAGGGCTCAGGCGGTCCTTCCACCTCAGCCTTCCAAGTAGCTGGAACTACAGGCATGCACCACCATGTCTGGCTAATTTTTGATTTATTGTAGAGATGAGGTCTCGCTGAGTTGCCCAGGCTAGTCTCAAACCCATGGGCTCAGGCAGTCCTCTCACCTACGCCTTCCAAAATGCTGGGATTATAGGCATGAGCCACCATGCCCTGCTTCATTGTAGCTTTAATTTGCATTTATCTGATGGTTCATGAAGCTGAGCATGTTTTCTTTATTTCTCCTGCCTGGTTGCTCTGGCTAGGACTTCCAGTACTATGTTAAATAGGAAGGGTTAGGGTGGGCATCCTTGCCTGTTCCAGTTCTTAGGAAAAATGACTCCAGTTTCTACCTATCAAGTATGATGTTGGCTGCAGGTTTGTCATAGATGACTATTATTTTTTAGAGGACTATTCTTTCGATGCATAGGGGTTTCAGGGTTTTTATCAAGAAGGAATGTTAGATTTTATTGAATACTTTTTCTGTATCTATTGAGATAATGCTTATGTGGTGGATTACATTTATTGATTTGAGTATGTTAAACTAGCTATGCATCCTGAAAATGAAGCCCACCTTCATTTTATAGATGATCTTTGTAATATGCTGTTGAAGACTATTTTCTAGAATCTTGTTGAGAAATTTTACATCTATATGTATCAGGAAAAATGATCTGAAATTTTCTTTTCTTGTTGGGTATTGCCATTTTTCAGTTTTAGGATGGCACTGACTTCAGAGAACAAACTAGAGAGAATTCCTTCCTTCTTCATTGCTTAGAATACTTTAAATAGGATGGGTATCAGCTCTTTCTTGTACATATTGTGGAATTAAGCTGATAAACCATCTGACCCATGACTTTTATTGGTAGAGAGTTTTCTTATTACTGAGTTGATTTTTTAGATTGCTATTAAACTATTTAGGGTTTCAATTTCTTCCTCTTTTAATATTGTTAGTTTATGTGATACCAGGAATTTTTCCATTTCCTCAGACTTTCTAACTTACGCACATACACTTGTTCATAATAATCTATGATAATCTTTTGTATTTTTTCAGGTTCAGCTATAACACTGCCCTTTTCATTTCCAATTATGCTAATTTGAATTTTCTCTCTCTTTTTTATTAAAATAGTCAGGGGTCTGTCGATCTTGTCTACTCTTTGAAAGAACTAGCTTTTTATCGTGTTGATTCTTTGTATGATTATTTTAGTCTATATTTCATTCAGTTTTAACTTCATTTTGATACTTTTTGTTGTTTTACTGGTTCTGAAGTTGGATTGCTCTTGTCTTTCCAGCTTCTTTGGTGCAACTTTAGATGGGTTACTTGAGATCCATGTGTTTTCTTGATTGTGCATGCAATGTTATAAACTTCCCTATTAGCCCCTATTTCATGGGATTACAGAAGTGTTGGTATGTTGTGACTGTTTTCATTTTTTTTTCAGAAATCTTTTGACTTTTGTTGTGATTTCTGGGTTAACCTAAAAGCCATTCAGAGGCATATTGTTTCATTGTTATTGATTTGTGTATTTTTGTGAGGGTTCCTGTTGTTGATAATACTTATTTTTGCCCCGCTGTGTCTAAGAAGGTACTTGGTTTGATTTTGACCTTTTGAAATTTGTTCATGCTTGATTTATGTCCAAGGATGTGGTTGATCTTAGAGTATGGACCATGTGCTGATAAGAGGAATTTATGTTCTGTTTTTATTGGGTGACGTATTCTGTAGATGCCTATTAGATTCAATTGGTTGAGTGTCAAATTAAGGTTCTGGATTTCTTTGTTATTTTTTTTATGTCTATGGTCTGTCTAGGACTATTAGGGGAATAAAGGAATATGCAAGATGATGCCATTGGGGTGCAAACATTAAAAGCCAGATTGCAAAAGTCAGTAAAAGAGAATAAGTTTCTAGGACTAATATGTGGGTGAAAGACCCTGTTGAATACATAAGGTATTTCAAAATGCATAACACCAATTAAAATTAATTGCACTTGTTTTTCTGTTTACCAGTGGCATCACATAGAATGATAGTAAGGGCTTTTATTAACTAATTTTATTTGTGACAATGTTATTGTAGCAATAGTTGAAAAATAAGTCCTTACCAAAATCTTTAGCAATTACACATTGTTAAGAATTTGTTACAGCCAGGCTCGGTGGCTCAGCCTGTAATCCCGCACCTTGGGAGGCTGAGGTGAGTAGATTGCCTGAGCCCCTGGGTTCGAGACCCGCCTGGGCAACTTGGTGAGACCTCATCTCTACAATAAATCAAAAAATTAGCCGGCGTGGTAGCGTGCATCTGTAGTTCCAGCTACTTGGAAGGCTGAGGCGGAAGGATCGCCGGAGCCCAGCAGGTCGAGGCTGCGGTGGCCGGGAGCGGCCACTGCACTCCAGTCTGGGCGACAGAGTGAGACTCCAACTCAAAAAAAAAAAAAAAACATGATTGTTGGAATAGGTTGAATGACCGTATATGCTTACTAAATCTTAATGGAATGTACAATTAACATAGGTGATTTTTGTAGTACAGACATTATCTCAATTAAACTGAATATATATATATTTATATTTATATATATAGATTGACATAATGAATTAAAAAAAATTATCCAACATTCTGCTGCCTATAAGAAATTCACATTACCTATAATGACATATATAGGCTGAAAGCAAAGGAATGAGAAAAGATATTCCATGTGAACAGAAAACAAAAACAAGCAGGAGTAGCTATACTTGTATAAGATGAAACAGATTTTGAATCAAAACCAGTTAAAAAGAAAAAAGACAAAGAAGGTCATTATATAATGATAAAAGGATTAATTCAGCAAGAGGATGTAACAATCATAAATATATATGCAACCAATACAAGACCACACAGATTCATAAGAGCAAATATTACTAGACCTAAAGAAAGAGATAAACATTCATATTATAATAATAGTGAGAGACCGCAACAACCCACCGACAGCAATTGCCAGGTCATCAAGACAGATAATCAAAAAAGAAACATTAGACTTAAATCGAACGTTAGACTAAATAGTTCTAACAGACATTTCCAGAACCTTCTACCCAACAACTGCAAAATATGCCTAATTTTCATGAACACATGGAATATTCTCCAAGGTAGGCCACATGTTAGGCCACAAAACAAGTCTCAACAAATTTTTTAGAATCAAAATCCTATCAAAACTCTTCTCAGACCACAGTGGAGTAAAACTAGACATTAATACCAAGAAGAATGTCAGGGACTACACAAAAATATGGAAAGTAGACAACATGCTGCTGGAAGAACTTTGAGTCAATTAAGAAATTAAAATAGAAGTTTAAAAAATGTTTAACACTTTTATGTTTTAATAAATAACAGAAAAATACCTTTTAGGTTCTAATTGTATGAGCAAATATTCTTAAATAAGATACAAAATGTATAAACTGTAAAGAAAATTTAGTACTTTAAACTATAATGTGTGTAAATGCATTGTATTTAATGTAAAGAATAAAATTATAAGCCACAAACCTTAAGAAGGTGCATGCGATACATATATCTTAAAAAGTATTTTGTTGAAAGTAAATAAGTATATTATGAGAGAGAGAGAAAACCTAATAGAGCCAGGCGCAGTGGCACAAGTCTGTAATTCCAGTACTCTGGGAGGTCAAGGTGAGAGGATTACCTGAGCCCACGGGTTCGAGACCTACCTGGGCAACATAGCGAGACCTCGTCTCTACAAAAAAGAAAAAAAAAAAAAGAATAGAAAAATGAATGTGTAGACATGAACAAGCATGAAAAAGGAAATCAGTAACTTAAAAAAAAAAGGAGAGAAAGAAACACTTTTGGCTGGGTACAGTGGCTCAAGTCTGTAATCCCAGCATTTTGGGAGGCTGAGGCGAGAGGACTGCCTGAGACTGTGGGTTCAACACCAGTCTAGGCAACATGGTGAGACCTCATCTCTATAGTTAAAGAAGAAAAAAATTATCTGGGAGTGGTAGCACATGCCTGTGGTGCCGGCTACTTGGAAGGCTGAGGTGGAAGTATCACTGGAGCCCAGTAGGCTGACATTATCATGTTATGAGTTGAATTGTTTCCCCCAACAATACATATGTTGAGGTCCTTATTTCAGTACTTCAAAATGTTACTTTATTTTGAAATATGGTTTTTGTAGATATAAATTGTTTAAGATGAGGTCATACTGGAGTAGGTTGTGCTCCTAAGTCAGTAAGAACTGTATTCTTTAAAAGGTGCTTTCCTTATGCATTACCAAAAGAAAGAGTCGCAAGAACACCAAAGGCTGTGAGAAACCTCCAGAAACTAGTAGTGACAGCATCTATCACATTCTCCTTCACAGAGTTCAAAGGGAACCAACCTTACTGACAACTTGAACTTGGACTTCTAGCCTCTAGAACTGTGAGAAAATAAATTTCTGTTGTTTAAGCCATTCAGTCTGTCGTACTTTTTTTCTGCCAGCCTTGTACGGCAAACTAATACAACTCCAAAATGGAAATACTCCAAACTTCCATCAACAGTAGACTATATAAATATACACATCAAAATATAAAATTCAGCTTTATTTTAGGGACCAAAGGAGGCCCAAACTTTACCTGTATGATGACCACTTGTATACCTCATCCTGAATTGTATCCCACATCTTAAAAAAAAATAAAATCAGTTTTCTTCTTTAAGAATTGTATTTCAGGCCGGACTCAGTGGCTCAGCCTGTAATCCCGCACTTTGAGAGGCTGAGGTGAGTGGATTGCCTGAGCCTGCGGGCTCGAGACCCGCCTGGGCAACTTGGCGAGACCTCATCTCTACAATAAATCAAAAAATTAGCCGGGTGGGGCAGCGCGTGCCTGTAGTTCCAGCTACTAGGAAGGCTGAGGCAGAAGGATCGCCGGAGCCCAGCAGTCAAGGCTGCGGTGGCCGGAAGCGGCCACTGCACTCCAGTCTGGGCAACAGAGTGAGACTCCAAATAAAAAAAAAAAAAAAAGAATTGTATTTCAAAGCATTTTCACTATATCATCTATATAACTCAATTTTCCTTTTTCTATTTTACACATGGATAATTAAAAATAATTAACCAGCCGGGCACGGTGGCTCAAGCCTGTAATCCCAACACTTTGGGAGGGCGAGGTGAGCAGATTGCCCTAGCCCACGGTTTGAGAACAAACAGCCTGGGCAACTTGGTGAGACCTCATCTCTACAATAATAAATAAAATATTAGCCGAGCATGGTAGCCTGCACCTGTAGTTCCGGCTACTTGGAAGGCTGAGGCGGAAGGATTGTCTGAGGCCAGCTAGTGGATGCTGGGGTGGCCCTCAGCCTGCCATTGCTCTCCAGCCTGGGTGATGGAGTGAGACTCTGACTCAAAAACTAAACAAAACAAAACAAAAAACAAACAATAAAGAATTAACCAGCAAAGCAGCTGGATTATTTTCTTTTTTCTGCAAATAAAAAGTAAAGTTCATTTTATGGTTTTTGTGTTGTTTCATAAATATCATTTCATATACTGATTACAGAACATTGTCAATTCCTAGAACTTCAGAACGTGGAAATAGCTCCAGGCGTCACCTAATTCCTTATTATATAAAATGTGGTTCACAGACACCTATTTTAGACCAGATCATCCAATTGTTTGTTAAAAATAAAGGTGTCTTTGTTGCACAGAAGATTTTTGTTTGTTTTAACTCCATTTGACCATTTTTATTTTTATTGCCTGTGCTTTTAAATTCTTATCCAAAAATCCCTCCCCCATACCAGTGTCACTAAGTATTTTCCATATGTTATCTTTAATAGTTTCATAGATTGGGATCATATATTTAAATCATTAATTCATTTTGAGTTGATTTGTTTAATATGGTGAGAGATGGTGTCAAATTTTATTCCTCTACATATGGATATCTTATTATCCCAATACCATTTATTAAAAAGACTCTCCTTTCTCTAAGGTGTGGTCTTGTCACCTTTGTCAAAAGTCAATCTACAGACAATATTGGCTGTAAATGTGTAGATTTATTTCTGGGCTCTCTATTCAGTTTCACTGGTCTATGTATCTGTTTTTATGGTAATACCATGTTCTTTTAGTTACTAAAACTTTATAATATGTTTTGAAGTCAGATAATCTAATGCCTCCAGCTTTTCTCTTTTTGCTAAATATTGCTTTGGATATTTAGAGTCTTTTGTTCCAAATAAATTTTTGGATTTTTTTCCCTGTGGTGAATGTCATTGGTATTTTGATAGTGATTGTGTTGAATCTGTAGATCACTTTGGGTAGTACGGACATTTAACAATATTAGCTTCTAATCCATGAAGACAGAATATCTTTCCATTTATTTGTGTACTTTTCAATTTCTCTCATCAGTGTTTTATAGTTTTATTGTAGAGATCTTTCATCTTTGTGGTTAAAATTATTCCTAAGTATTTTTTGTTACTGTAAGTGAAATTTTTTTCTTAATTTCTTTGTCACATAGTTTCACTACTAGCATATAAAAATGCTACTGATTTTGTATGCTGATTTTTTGTATTCTGCCACTTTTCTGAATCTGTTTATTAGTTCTAACAGTTTTTTTTTTTTTTTTGGTGGAGTCATTAGGATTTTTCCTATATAAAATTTTGTAAGCCGGGTTGGGTGGTTCAGCCTGTAATCCCACACTTTGGGAGGCTGAGGTGAGTGGATTGCTTGAGCCCGTGGGTTTGAGACCCGCCTGGGCAACTTGGCCAGACCTCATCTCTACAATAAATAAAAAAATCAGCCGGGTGTGGTAGCGCGGGCCTGTAATTCTGGCTACTTGGAAGACTGAGGCGGAAGGATCGCCGGAGTCCAGCAGGTCGAGACTGCAGTGGCCGGGAGCAGCCACTGCACTTCAGTCTGGGTGACAGAGTGAGACTCCAACTCAAAAAAAAAAAAAAAAATTGTCATCTGTAAGCAGAAATAATTAAAGTTCCTTCTTTCCAATTTGGATGTCTTTTATTTATTTATCTTGTCTAATTGAATATGTTGAATAAAGGTGACAAAAGTCAGCATCCTTGTCTTATTTCAAATTTTAGAGGGAAAGATTTCAGTATTTTCCTGTTTAGTATGACATTAACTGTGCATTGGCCGTATGAGGTACATTCCATCTGCACAGGAAAGGAAACAATCAACAGAGTGAAGAGACAGCCTACAAATGGGAATAAATATTTGTAAACTATACATCTGGCAAGGAATTAATATCCAAAATATAGAGGAACTCAAGTAGCTCAGTACAAAATCTCAAATAACCCAATTTAAAAATTGGCAAAACACCTGAATAGGCATTTCTCATAGAATACATACAAATGACCAACAAATATATGAAAAAAAGCTGTTCAACATCACGAAACATTAGGGAAATACAAATCAAACCCACATATCACCTCATCTTAGTCAAAAAGACAAAAGATAAGTGTCATTGACAATATGGAAAAAGTTTTGGTAAGAATTGTAAATTAGTACAGTCATTAAAGAAAAATTATGCAAATTGTTTAAAAAGTTAAAAGCAGAACTACCATATGACCCATAAATCCCTCTACTAGGTATCCTAAAAAGCAAAATAAAATTGATAGTTCAAAGAGAAATCTGCACTTCTGTGTTTATTGTAGCACTATTCACATCAGTCAAGATATGGAATCAGCTTAAGTGTGCATCAACAGAAGGATGAATAAAGGAAATGTGGCATATTTACACAGTGGAATATTATCCAGCATAAAAAGCAAATAAAATTCTGTCATTTGTGACATGTGAATGAACCTGGAAGACATTATATTAACTGAAATAAGCCAGGCACAAAAAGTCAAAAACTGCGTGATCTCACTCTTATGTGCAAGCTAAAAAGTTGATATAGAAGTTGAAAGTGTAATGGTGGTTACCAGAGACTGATGATTAGGAGAGAGATGCAGATGAAGAGATTTTGGTTAAATGATACATCATTACAGTTAGATAAGAAGAATAAATCTTAAGACCTCTATTATACAATAAGATGATTATAATAAATGAATATATACTGTATTCTTAAAAAATGTAAAAAGAGTGAATGTCATCACAAAAATGATAACTGTGGATTATGCATTTGTTAATTAGCTAGATTTAATTATTTTACCATATATATTTTTAAACATCATGTACTCTATGAAAACATAGCAATTTCTGGTAATTTTTAAAAAATTAAGAAATGATTAAAATTTTTTTTGAATTTTTAAAAAAATGATGATGTCTAGGCTTCAGGCTTGATAGGTCAGAATCTTTTTTTTTTTTTTTTTTTGAGTTGGAGTCTCACTCTGTTACCCAGACTGGAGTGCAGTGGCCGCTCCCGGCCACCGCAGCCTCGACCTGCTGGGCTCCGGCGATCCTTCCGCCTCAGCCTTCCGAGTAGCTGGAATTACAGGCTCGCGCCACCACACCCGGCTGATTTCTTTTATTTATTGTAGAGATGAGGTCTCACCAAGTTGCCCAGGCGGGTCTCGAACCCGCGGGCTCAGGTCCACTCACCTCAGCCTCCCAAAGGCGCGGGATTACAGGCTGAGCCACCGAGCCCAGCTAGGTCAGAATCTTATAAAATATATTACTGGCATAGCTAGGAGAAACATTTGTTTTCTAACTTCTGGTATTATTATTTTTTTTTTCTTTTCTTTATACTCTTCTTCTACTACAAATAAAGTACCCATATTGAAAAGTGTAATATTTTTAGTGGTCAATTTCATTACTGTTTATCAATACAAAGACATGATATTGTGTAGATAGGATCAAAATATTTTTGAATCTGAATAGATTGAGTGAATCTTTTTTACTCTCTGGGATTTAACATAATTTCTCTAAGTGGCAGAATTTTAGTCCACAGGTATCTCTGCTACACATATTCAATCTTATTAAGATTTCTCTCAATGTTAATGAGATATAATATTTTTATATCAAATTTCTTGTTATTTTTCTACCTTTCCCTTTCGAGTTCACACCTCAGTCAAAATGAAAGCTTTTGGTTAAATTGTTCATATTATGTTGCCTTTAAGATATCAAAATCCCCAACTAAATATTTTAGTATCACTGGGATAAAGTTGGTTACCAAATAAATTTTTTTTTTTTTTTTTGAGTTGGAGTCTCACTCTGTCGCCCAGATTGGAGTGCAGTGGCCGCTCCCGGCCACCGCAGCCTCGACCTGCTGTGCTCCTGCGATCCTTCCACCTCAGTCTTCCAAGTAGCTGGAACTACAGGCATGCGCTACCACGCCCGGCTGATTTTTTGATTTATTGTAGAGATAAGGTCTCACCAAGTTGCCCAGGTGGGTCTTGAACCCGCGGGCTCAGGCAATCCACTCACCTCAGCCTCCCAAAACGCGGGATTACAGGCTGAGCCGCCGAGCCCAGATCCAAATACATTTTTTAGAAAAAGAAAATGAAAGTATTCCCAGCCAACGAGGTACCCGGGGGAAGTTACAATTTAAAATTGTGTGCTTATTTTTGAAATAAACATTGATGTAAATAATTTACTTTTCAAAGATATGTATGATGATCATTGACAATGTAATTAAGCATCATATATAATCTTTAAAAAGCAAAAAGCAAGTGTTTGCAAGATAAAGACTTTTAAAAGAAACACTGGAAAACTGTAATTATCAACTAAATTAGTCAAAATCCCAAGATTTCATAGTTGGAATGATACAAAAAATTATTTAAAAGCTGACACATATATAGAACACATATATTCTCCTCACTTATAAAATTATTTATTATTAAGAAAATATTTTCTGCTTTGATCTTGCCATTTTTTAAATGTATTAAACTTTTCTGCTTCATAACGTTTTCTCACTTTTTTTTCCTAATGTGTTTGGTGTTGATGCACAAGTAATTCAAAGAGACATAAACCTTGAAATACTGTGTCTTTTTAAAACTATACTCCCAATGAATCTTTATCTTTATAATTCTTTTGTAAATTACTGCATCCTATGAGGTATATGGATATTAAACGGAATGTATTGTGAGTACTCCAGGAATCAAAATGTATGATGAAGTCATAATGAATATTATTCTGGATAGTTGCACATAAAACAGATACTAAAAGTAAAGTTGCTCAAAACTTCTCAGTCCCTAACATAAATAACTGGTACATAGACTTGTTCAATAAATGTTTCTTTAATTTTATTTAAACTACTTTATATTACATACTATGGGGGTACTTAAATCCAAAAACATTTTAAAGTATATTTTTAATCATTTATTAAAACTATGAGAAAACTGAAGTCAGAGTTACCAAAGATTTTAGCACTAATAACAAAACAAGGACTCAAGCTCAAGTTCACAGATTCCAAAAACCATGCTTTTCGCGCTATCTATACTTTCTCTTTAAGGACAGGATAAGGTACAAAGTATTTTAAACACTTTTAAAGGGAAATTATTTAGAATTCCATCACACAAAGACTAAAGTCCTAAATATCTAGAAGCAGCAGCATCCAGAATAACTCTTTTCTAAAATGTTTCAGAAGTTTTAAATATGTACTGTAAAACCATAAATGTTACACATGAGTCAATTTCAGTAAACTCGTTTGTCTGACACTGTTTTTCCTCTAGCAGACTCTTTAACTTATTTTCTCTCCTGACCCATAAGTAAATTTCAAACCTAGCTAGTATCCAAAAATCAGGGAAAAAATGGCTTTTAAAATTGATCTTGACATCTCTTTCATGGGATTTATTTCCTTTGGTTTTGAAATATTGCTTCAACACCCCTTAGGTCCTTGGTAGATACTATGGTGTTTTCTGACCTGGTCTCCTAATTAACAATCCTTGATCAGCCCTATCCTCCAAGCTCAGCTATCTTCCCTTGTCTTGGGTGAGATCTTATATTCCAATCCTCTACCACCTACCTCTAGTCAAGTTTCATCTGTTGGTACCTCCATTCCTACTCTTTACATTCTTTAAGAGAAGGGCCACAATGGTAATAAAATACCTATGTGTTGTTGTGGGTACATAAAGATATTACTAGTACTTAGCTACAGACGTAATTTTGCAAGTACTTTCCTGGTGTTTACACATTGACCCAGAAAATATATAAATAAATTCACCAAATTGTACAAATTACTTTCTTTTCTTTCTTCCTTTTTTTTTTTTTTGTGTGAGACAGGATCTTGCTTTGTTGCCCAGAATGATCATGCTCACTTGATCTCCCGTGTTCAAACAATTCTCCTGGGGCAACCCTTCGGGTCTCCTCCCACTGTAGGAGCATTTCTGTCCTCTCAATAAATTCTGCATGCTTAAAAAAAAAAAAAAAATTATCCTGCCATAGTATCCCAAGTAGCTAGGAAGGACTACAGATAAAGACATCATAGTGTTCAATTAATTTCTTTTTTTACTTTTTCTTTGAGTTGACTTTTTGTTATGTGGTCCAGGCTTATCTCAAATTCCTGGCATTGGGGGATCTTCCTGCTTCAGCCTCCTAAGTAGCTAGGATTATAAATGTGAACCACCACGCCCAGTTTATTAAGTACTTTTCTACACTAAAGGCAATATGGGGAATAGAAAATTGTATGTATGATATGTTTTCTCCAAGATTATATTTAATATAATATAGTGATATATACATAAATACATCATGAAATTGGTTGCAATAATATGATGTGTTAAAATTGAAGAAAAAATGAACTATTGTGGGACTTCCATTTTGAATCATCCTGGAAGTAGATTTTACAACAACCCTCAAAAAAGATTACTTTTTTTGGTCTATAACTAATTCTTTCATTCTTCTTACAATTTTCTTTAATCTTTCTGATCCAAAAGCATCGTGTGAAAGCAAACTTCTTAGCTTTATGATTATATTTTAAGGGCTCAGAATAGTGTCCCACAAATGGTAGGTACTCAAAAAGTATTAATTGTATGAATGACTGAATTGCAGATATCTATCTATCTATCTATCTATGGTGCCGCTACTTTGTAATGGCATTTCTAGAATAACAACTACTTTGTTATTAGCGAATTATAGGGGAACTACTGTTAAGACTGTTACTAAATCATACCATTCTCAATCAATAAAAATACTTATCAAGTCCATCCAATGTGTATACATTCCCATTAATTAGGTCTCTGCATATTGTCTTCACTGGCAAACAATGACCTTCATGTATAATACCCCACAGGTGGGTTAAAATTAGAGGTAGCACAACTATATCTATTGTTCAATCAGTGAAATTCATTGCACTGAGTCAACACCTTAACAAAAGATCCTAACTAATGAAAAGGTAATAATAGAAAGGAAAATCCTGTGAATTGTACTACATGAGTCTTTCATGGACTGTGAACTATTTATGTAAGGAACACAGTGATGGTGTTTATAATAATCTCTCATTAGATTTTTGAGTACATTTTTGGGGGGTATATTTTCATTGAGGAAGACAATCTTGTCACTATTATATAGTAATGCTTTTGAGCAGTCAGACACTGCGGTGCATGCCTGCAGTCCCAGCAACTACGGAGGCTGAGGTTAAAGGATCACCTGAGCCCAGGAGGTCAAGGGTGCAGTGAGCTGTGATTGCACCACTGAACTCCAGCCAGCCTGTGTAACAGAGGGAGATACTGGCTCAAAAATAAAAAAATAAAAGAAAGAAAGAAGGAAAGAAGGAAAGAAAAAAAGAGAGAAGTGCTTTTGAAAATAGTTTTTTTTTTTTTTGTCAACTATTAGCCTATCAACTGGAAATTATTAATCAGCCCATTGCCAATGACAACCATATCTGTTTATTCAGTATGGTAGTCATAGTAATTTAGATTTTAATATAAAGTCTTGAGGGTCAGAAGGTGTGTTATCATTAACATTCACACCATCTATAAAGTTTGGTTCATGTAGTACAAATTGATTATAATGAAAAGTCTTATTGTTAGGTCACACTCCCAGCAGGGGCCTCCAGAATGTTAGGTCAGGCCTGCTGAGGATGTGGCTATCTGGTGTGTGATCCGATGCTGCATGAAAGGTGCAAATAATTGCACATAAGTCAGACGGGAAATATAATTTATTTAAAAATTAAATTAGAGAGAGAGAGAGAAAGAGGAGGTTCACCTCCCCAAGTTAGGGAAGGGGGCCAAAGCCAGGAAACATAGTGAAAGTCATAGTTCAAAGAGCACATGGCCACACTGGAGTCCAGTAAGACAATGGCGAATGGCAGCTCAAGGTTGAATGCTTTTAATCCCTCTCTTTGGTGGGGGAAGGTCTTTAAGGTGATTTGGTGTTGGTCTGCTTCATGTCATTACAAAGAGGCAGATAAGTGCAGGCAGGTGATGGACAGCAGGCAGATGGGTGGGTTAGTCACAAGATTGTTCACATGGTGGTAGGGCCTGTCTGTCACATAGGTCACAAAGGGCTGATTCAGTTAACTTAGGTCTTATGGGTGGAGGCAAATACTTGAAATAAAAAAACTAATTAGTACAAAACAATCTGGGGAGGGGGTTGTAAAGCAATTATCAATAACTACTGCTGAGAAACTGGTTCTGTCCTTGGCTTAGTGATTAGAGGGTAAGTTAAAGTGAACTGCTAGAGAAACAGGACAGATTTAGGCAATGTTAAAATGGCTGCTCATTGGGTATGTTAAATTCATTTTATGTCCTTTCACTTATGATGTGCCTTTCATAAGAAATTAATCTGAGATCTCCAAACACAGATTATTGAAAAGCATTGAACTATAGAACAAAAAAATGGAAATATATATTTAAAAATAAATATAGCACATTAAAATATAAAGTTTGTGTGTTAAGCAGGTATTTTTCATATTTTTATGATTCATACTAGGTAATGACCTCTTCCACATTTATTTAAGTTTGATTAATGAGCTACATTTAGCTAAACAATTACAATATAATGGATATATATCCTGAGGTTAATTATCACATTAGTGTTATGAAGTTCATGCAAAGTACTATAAAAATTGTGCAAATATAAACTAGAAAATTCATTATGACATGAATTTTTGGGGTGTTTTGTTCATGGAAATAATGGCATATCTATTTCAAAAATCTTCCCCTTTCTCACTGTGATTTGTGTATATTTTAAGTTTGTAGTTACCAAAATATAGGCTATGTCATATTACATTTTAATTGTGTCAGAGCTTTGGTATGGATAGATAGATAGAAGATAGATGGATAGAGATAGATTTTAAAAGAGGTACATATATATATATATATAAATTTTATTTTAACATTTAATTTTTTCTTCCTTTTAAAGGCATTCTCCAGTATCTTCATGCAGTTTGACACTTTGGGAAATATTATGTATATTTCTACTTTGAACAATTACATGGTTAGAGACTGTGCACTACTATAATCCTTATAACCTGGGAGGCTGAGTTGAGAGGATTGATTGAGGTCAGGAGTTCAAAGCTACATTGAGCTATAATCAGACCACTGTACTCCGGCCTGGGCGAAAGAGTGAGACACTGTCTCTTAAAACAATGATTATGTCGTCAAAATTCTATCCCAAACAAACTGGAAAATTTATCTATTTTTTAATTTAACAAATATGATGGAGCTGTTGCTACGAAGTACTTTTGTGCCCAGTTAGAGCTTCTAACAAGGAAGTAAATAAATAAAATATTGTACAAAAAATGTGTTCATTGTAGCTGTGATACGTGCCATTAAGGAAAAATTTCCATTGTTATGATATCATAAAATAAGGGAATAGATCTTGGTTTGGTTTAGGGTATTGGGGGCCGGAAAATATTTCCTGAGCTCAGTACTGAAGGACTTACAGGAATAACACTAATAAAATCTGGGGATAAGAGCATTGCAGACAGAGGGATGAGCAGGTATACATCTGTAGAACATGATGTGACAAAATGCTTGGGTTGCAGGAGAAACTGAATTAAGTTCAGGTTGTCTAGAGTATGATTGTATTGCAGAGAAATTCAAAACAAGATTATAGATTTAGTTAGTAGATTCTATTCACCCAGTCTAATACTTATAAAAGTCTTGTACAATATAAAAAAAAATTGGTAAACCACTAAAGGATTTTAAGCAAAGGAGTGACATATTCAGTCTTGCATTTTTAAAAGTTTTCTCTGGATGCAGTATAAAGAATAGATTGGAGGTGAGGATGAAAGAAGACTGTTAGAAAGCTGTTGCAGAACTGATGATGATTAGATAAAGAATTTTGGTGGAGATGGTGGGAAGTGGACAAATCAAGAAATATTTAATAGCTGCAGTCTGGTAACCAACATATTCATCTTTGGCCATTAGGATCTTTACAGACAAGATTTACTCTATGTATTATTTCACTTCTACAAATGTTCCATTATTTTTGTTTCTTCTCATTTTCTGAAAGGACCAATTACCCAGCCTTTTGACTTTATTACAAAATGATCTGATTTTTACATTTATACTAGAACAGTGGGCATATTAAATGGTCTATTTTGTGGTATTTTAAATTTATTCACATAAGGTTTTGGTCTATAGGCTAGTATATATAATTGTGATTTTCTTCATTATAGGTTAGTCATCAATATATCAATTCGAACATTAATCTTTTAGCAAATACATTGAATTTTTTGATCCTTAATAAGACAATAATTGCAGAGTCTTCTACATTGTCTTTCAACTGTCATTAAGAAAACAAACCCAACCTCTTTTACATTCCTTTCCATATTCTTTCTTTTCATAAAAATTTCCTGATTTTTCTTTGTCTGGGTCATGTCAGCTTTTCACTTCCAAAAGTACACGCCATCAGTTATCTTGCCTACTTGATTGTAGTTTACTATTTATTATCAGTTGTGTGTCTATCAGATAAGGAGAGCTATTATGAATAATATTAACAGAGTATTTTTAATGGGTTTTGACCTTACTCAGTTGTGAAGGCATGTTAAACAATCTATTTAAGGCTGTTGATTCTGGTTTGGGTGCTGGATCTAAAATTGTCAGGGGAGACAGACAGCAGGGAAGAAAATATGGACGCAAAATGGGAAAAGCAAGGACAAACTAGGGGTTCTGATGGAACCCCCAGGAAAATGAAAATCCTCGTTTCTCTTTCAGTTCCTCCAGCTGCCAAATTCACATGAGGAAGAAGTTAGCAAAATTCACCATGAAATTGCACAGCCACCAGGTCCTGGATTTAGAGAAACTGAAGGAGGAGAATTGGTAGACACGACACCAGCTTCAGATCCAGCTGTTGACTCACACCAACAAGGTGATCCAGCAGACCACAGTGTGCATGGATTGCACCATTGCTTATGCCACCATTAACCAGTCAAGCCTACACATGACTGCTGCTACACTTCTAATATTCCCGAGAATTATCTTACTAATATTGCCGAGAATTATCTTGTGGAAAGCTCTAACCTGGAATCATACAGGGAACAGATTTCTGGAACATATAGTTCCAATTTACAGTACAAAATACTGTACTATATTAATATTATTCTTGTATTAAATGTGGGCATATTTCTGCTTCTCATATATATAATTTTCTGAGCTAAAAAATACTGCATTCATTTTAGTCTTAAGATCTATGTAATATGTAAAGATAACTAGATAGACTGAATAGGGAGGTTATAATTTATTTTCTTAATTGCTTTATGAAAATATTGTAATATAAATAGAATATCTTCATTATTATAACTAGCAGTATTAACAAGAATAAAATCTGCATGATTCATCAATTACTACTACACTGAATGTGGAATAAGATTGTTAAAAATTATACCATATAGTGATTTTCATATAATAAGATGATATTCACTTTATTCAATAAAGACAAAAGAATAAATCATTCTCAATTACACAGCATTTTCAATTTTATGTGCTGTGTTTCTTGTGTTAGATTAACATACTTTAAGACCTCATGTTTTAGATTAATTACACTCAGAGGTATTGGGTATTTGGCCAAGGTCAATCACTTGATATATGGCTGTAGGGAAACTTAAATTCAGGTTTACTTATCTTTTGACTCTGACTACAATGATCTTTCAACTATAACACACACACACACACACACACACACACACACTGATATGTTTAAACATGTATCTACATGCATGGATTCAAAGTTAGAAGTCTATACATTTACCTACTTACCTTCACGAACACTATTAAGAAAATATCAAGGGATTTTAAAGGCACAAACCCAAAAGATTGATGATAATGGGAGCTAGATCATCAAAAGATGAAAGATTTCAGTATTTTCTGGAAGGTAAAAATGTTTGGAAGTGCAGTGACTAACGAAGGATAGTAAAGGTTTCACAAATGAGAATGAGTACAGGAAGAACAAGGACAGAAATTCTCTTGTAAGAATTCTGTGTGGATCCAATGATGCAGGACAGGCTAGGATGCAAGCATAAGATGTAGGATGAAAAATCAGCAAACCAATGGTTAACAATATTCCAGAATCTCTTGTCAACATGCTCAATATCTACACACAAAACCAATGTTCACTGTCAACTGTAACAGAATACAGTGTCCAAGCACCAAACTTGGGCAAGCAAACACAAGACCAAAATTAGTTATGTTCAAAATCAATTCATTATCTCAAGAGAAACAGAGCAGTTTATATGAGTAAAGCTTTTCTAAATGTGTTCTGTAAGGAAACACCAATGTCATGGCTTGTTAGCTGTTCACTTGCTTTAGACCAATGTGTGCAGGTAAGAAAGCTTTCCCCTGAACTGAATATATCATAATTCTTCTCACTGATTCATTTTAAGTAGGAATAGAAATCATGAATCAAAACATCTGATATAAATCTCTGAGGAAAAAAATGAATTGTAAAAATAAATAATATTTTTAAAACTAGCAAAAAACCTCAGAAAATTCCAAGATTATATGAGAGTTTTAACATCTTGAAATTTTACTTTGGAAAGAACATTAAGAAGCATGTATGTCTACAAAACACAGAGTCCTATGAAAAAGGAAAATAAAGTATTTTAAAAGACATGTAAGAAATGTATGTAAAATTTTAAATGAAATATATGAGACCTAAATGTAAAACCTCAAACCATAAGAACCTTAGAAAACGAAGGACATACCCTCATGGAAATTGGAACTGGCATCCAATTCCTGAACAAAACCCGAAACCCACAGGCCATAAGAGAGAAGATAGACAAGTGGGAC
>CAUYQG010034819.1:0-62894 GCA_963574415.1 Tarsius wallacei | reverse complement strand
GGTGGCCGGGAGCAGCCGCTGCACTCCAGTCTGGGCGACAGAGTGAGACTCCAACTCAAAAAAAAAAAAAAAAAGTAAAAGGAAACAAGAGGGATGTTATATAAAAGTTAAGGAAGATAACATGATAATAAAGATATATACATCTATTAATACAGCCTTAAACTATATGAATAAGCAGCATAATAGATAAAGAGATTGCATCAATAGTTAGAGATTTTTACTGATAGATCCAGAAGGAAAAAAAAAAGTGTAAGACAGAGATTCAGGTCTCAAGTACAAAAAAAATACATATAGACAATTGGAATACTAGAATCATATGTAAATTTATCCATGCACATATACTTTTTCACCAAACACTGAATATATTGTTTTTGATCACCTGTGACATATTCACAAAAATTGACCAGGTACTAATCCAAAAATTAAACTCAATACCTCCAGGGTATTAACCCTACACATGTCATATACTTTGAGAAAATAAATTTTGAAATTGATAACAAAATGATAACTAAAATGTTCTCTTATCTGAAACCATAAACATATCATTATATAACTCTTCACTCAATGAGAAAATCATTAAAAAAATCTATAAGGCACATATATACTTTATATATATATATATATTTCACATATCAAGATTTGTAGGATGTAGCTAAATCATTGCCAAAAGTATTATTTCTGATGTTAGATATATTTATCAAAAAGCAAACAAAAAAGTGAAAGCCAAGGAACTAAATCACTAAATATTCAATTCAAGCAGTTTGGAAATTAGTGTCAAAATAAATCCAAAGAAGATAAAAAAAGAGGTAATAAAGATAACAAAAGAAATTAATAAAATAAAAAAGCAAAAGCAATAACAATACAAGCTGGAATTTTAAAAACTGTAACATAGTTTTTTAAAAAGGCTAATAAAATATGTTATGAAAATCCACCAAGAGATATAGTGATAAGTTGCACATTTAAAAAGTAGAAAATAACCATTAGAAACAAATATGAGATTTGAGAAACAGTGTTCAGAACAGTTATAACAATCATTCAGAAGGCATAGATAATATATATGAATTTCTGATTTTCATGGGCAATTTAAGTTCTTTCTATTTGTTATAAAATGTTTATTTAGAGGGAAGGTGGCACTGATTGGACATCCCAAACAAGTCTTTTGCTTTGATCTGAGACCATGGCTATTTGACAAGCCTGCTTTTAGGAGTGAAGTAGCTCAGCCTTAAAGTCGGTATCCCTAATCTCTCAGGGTTTATAAGAGAAGACAGATGGCCGTAGTATGTTAAAACAGCTCTCAGTAAAATACTGTATCCAGGGGATACTAATCAACGCTGGTAAATGAATGAGAAAATGAATTATGTAATTCTGGAACAAAACACAAACAAAAGCCCCACTGTCCTTGAGGGCTGAGGACTATTCTCAGAAAGACAAAGCTAACTCCAAGTAACCCAATCATCTACAGTCGTCTCATGCTTGGGGGGCTCTTGAGTATTCTGTTTATTACTAACTGGACTGAGCAGAATGTGACTGAGTACTTTGAGCTTCAAATAGGTTTTCTAATTTTCTGTGGAACTCTGTGAACTATTCTCTGGATCTATCTTATCCTTTGGTCATATTGTTGATTCCATTGTTTCAAACTTCCTAGGCTTGATATTCAGAAAGAATTCTGAGTGACTTTCACTGTAATTAATAACTTGGATTGACTGCTATTCAGCCTTTTTGTGTAGGTGGAAAAATTTATAATTTTCTATGTCCTTTTAATTTTTTTTAACTTTAAAGCTCTGAAGGACATATCTTACACCAGAGTAAAGTAGTAACATTTCTGGAAAAGGCTAGATTGTGAACTTCCTCTCAACATGATTGGGACCCATACACAGAATTTCTGGGGGAGGGAAAAGCCTTTATTTTTTTCACAAGCATATGTGAGAATATCTGTTCTTTGTGTGTGTGTGTGTGATTATTGTAGAGATGAGGTCTCACCAAGTTGCCCAGGCTAGTCTCGAACCCCCAGGCTCAGGCAATCCTCTCACCTCGGCCTCTGAGGGTGCTGGGATTACAGACTGAGCCACCGCACCCAGCCTAGAATATCTATTCTTCATCTAATAAGGTGTTTGCCAGGATGGCACTATTATTTTGCATTTAGATGATATACCCAGTTGAATGAACCTCTAGCACCTATATGAAGCTATCTACCAAATAAGAATAAAGATAGGACCATTTGTAACTGAATATTCAAAACAAGGTCTAATGATAACTGGCCTTGTTGGCTGGCTACAAAATAGCCTACACTTCCCAAGAAGGAGATTCTTTAATTATTTTAACTTTGACCTGGCTGTCTTCTGGGTGGATTCCATTCTAGAGTCAGCACCTCCAGAGAGTATTTGATTTGATGGACTGAAGTAAGAACTGAGTGGCCAGGTGGAGAAAGACAATACTCCTCATATCCCGCCCCCCCATCAAAGTCCCTCAACATCATAGATTCATAAGCACTTCTCACTGTGAGAGAATACAACTAAAATGTCATTTTCCCTGTCGTAATAGTGAAACGAGAAAAGGTCCAGGATGATGTTGCTATTTGTATTCTACCTTTTCCTACTAGGTTAGATCACTGTAATTGCACATCAAGAAAGGATATTACTGCTAAATTTAATATGTTTCTTCAAAAATTGTCTCAAATCTGATATTAACCACAAACTTTTTATGGATGCCTGTGTTCAGTTTGAAGACATAATATAAAGGGCAGGTCAGTGGTGAATCATGTCAACATTGTGCAGGTCACAGATGTTATTACATGTAAAAAAAGGAAAAATAAACAAAAAAACAAATAGTCTTAGAAGATTTCAACTGTGTTGGCTGAATAGATTTAAAAAAGAGAGAGAGAGAGGTTGGCATCCTTGCAGCTATATCTTATGTATTCAAAAGCTCCTTTCCATTTATGAAAACAAAATTACCTATTCATACAAATCAAATGCAATATGTTTTACTTGTATCAATGGGCAAAATTAATACAATTTTTCCTATAATAGTTCATTTGCTCTGACATGATTTTGAATACCAGAACAAAATGTCAGGAAGAGTTATATATTGGAATAAGAGATAAAATTCGTCAGGTAAATTGTTTTTTCTGTGGCGTCATGGAAATCAATTATTTATTATTCATGAAAATGGTAGCACTTCTAATTTATACGGGGGCTTTCATCTTTACTCATTGACTCATCTACAAGGCATGCCCCTACTGTATACATCAAGATACATTATTATTATTGCTGGATTGCCTATTAATACCTGGATATTGGAGCTGTGCTTCAAGTGGTATGTTTAATCTGCTTTTGATTAAACCAAGCCTTCAATTATTCTTGAATAATGTTTTCTAGAATCATATTTTTGAAAATTAGGAGCAGCAACCTTATTCTTCTTTCTTTTAAGAACTTTTAAATCTGTCTCTGTCCTGTAAAAATGAGTGAAGATGTATAGAAGCTTTATGGAGACCAGTCTCCCAGACGTCAGCGCTCCCTTCCCAGAACAGGTAGGGATGAGAAAGGCAACTTCCTACTGAGACAGCACTTGGTAAGATTATTCAATTTCTGAACTTGCTGCTGCTACCAAGGCTGTTAATTAGTACCAACTATGACAGCTTGTGGTATGATTGGACTCTTGTTCAACACAAATAATCATTAGTTGCTAATGACTTTAAATCACTGTGAACAAGGCAGAGACTGACCCCGTGAACTGCGTGTTCCAGGGGAAGCATAGAAGCTCTGTGGTCTCCCGTAATGGATGAAGCTGGGTGTCTGGACTGAGGCTGGGAATGTTTTTTTTTTTTCTCTCCTTAGTCACAGAAGTAATTTCTTTGAAAAATAATTTATAGCCGGGCTTGGTGGCTCAGCCTGTAATCCCGTGCTTTGGGAGGCTGAGGTGAGTGGATTGCCTGAGCCCGTGGGTTCGAGACCCGCCTGGACAACTTGGCGAGACCTCATCTCTACAATAAATCAAAAATCAGCCGGGCATGGTAGTGCGTGCCTGTAATTCCGGCTACTCGGAAGGCTGAGGCGAAAGGA
The DNA here is from genome assembly GCA_963574415.1 of Tarsius wallacei. Taxonomy (NCBI): domain Eukaryota; kingdom Metazoa; phylum Chordata; class Mammalia; order Primates; family Tarsiidae; genus Tarsius; species Tarsius wallacei. The sequence goes on along the minus strand of CAUYQG010034819.1, from coordinate 58,836 downwards.
TCACCGGAGCCCAGCAGGTCGAGGTTGCAGTGGCCGGGAGCGGCCACTGCACTCCAGTCTGGGTGACAGAGTGAAGCTCCAACTCAAAAAAAAAAAAGAAAAATAATTTATGATATTGAGGTTTTAATTTATTAGATCTAGGAAATGAATATTTTACCTGATATAGTATAGTTTGTGTATAAGATTATGGCCATATATAAAAAAGCTATAGAGGAAATGCATAAAGTACTTTCTACAAATTTTGTTTGCATATTTGTAAGTTTTAGGAAATGATCCTTATGTTTCTTTCTTTAGTAATTAAGATGGATACTTCTTTCCTATAATCTTAAGATAATGGGTCACTTAAGATAGACTTGACTGAAAGCAAAATGAATGGAAAATAAAAAATGACACCCAGAGAACATTTTGAAAGATTAAAAACTAGTGAGTTCACGACGCAATTCTTTATTTTACATGCCTTTAATATTTTGTATAACACTTACTGAACTTCCACATACAATTATATCCAAAGACAGACCTATAAAGAATGACTAACCCTTAACTGTACCCCACAATATCATAATAAAAATATTGATTATAAAAAAAAATGACTATAAAACGTACACCAGAATTAAATAGAAGAGATATTTGATTCAACAAGGTTAAAGTTTCTAATATAGCATAAGGAATATAAACATATATAAATATAATACATCAAATATTAGAGACCTTCCAAATGGCATTGCTAAATAATATTATAGCACCACTTGGTGCTTTAACAATTAAGGAAACTGGCAGAGCATATAAATTTACATGCGCTCAATGTTCCCTGTCACTGGCTTGGAGTAGGAGTCTTGGGTTCCATTTTAAAAACTTTTCCACTCACCTGTTACATCATCCAAAAGAGTTGCTCACATAGAACTACTCAAAGATTGTTGATTATTCCCATTCTACCAATGGTCACCACCTGGCAATAGCTGCTGAGGGTATATAAAAACACCAAACTTTACACATGTACTTTCTAAAGTGGAATTTTACTTTTAGATAAGCATAATTGCTACTTTGCTTTATTAAGATTCCTTTAATAAATATGTGCACATTAATTAAAAATTATATACGGAATTTGTTTAAAAATTATTGGTCACAATCAGAAGATAACCTGAGACAAATAAAAATCTGTCTGACTTCTTTTGCAATCCTCTTAGGGAAAAAGGAACTTAGGTTTTTCAGAGTTGAATTTGTCGATGATGATATTCTTGGATGATGGTAAGGTTTAGAATTTTTATTGTAACATTAAGTGTGTGCGCTCTGCTGGAAATGTTTTATACTAATTGGCTCAACTAAATTTTAACTTCTCTTTATCAACTGGGTAAATTTTGCTTACGACAAGAAGATGCTTATTATAATAGTAAAAGCTTATATTTATTGGGTGCCTGCCATGTCTCAAGAATTCATCTAGGTACTTTCACATATATTATCTCATTTTCACAAAAACACAGTCCAAGTTGATGGAGAAATTAAAAGCCAAATGTAAATGTATCTCAGTTCTCCTGAAGCATGGTGCTGGTTCTTGGCAAAATTGTAGCTGGTTTTCTTGGGTCTTTCCAGCTTTCCTTTTTCTGTATCCTTTACTAAATTGTTGCCCTGTGAATACTTCCTCTAAAGCAAATATATAATATAGGTCATTTTCATCTTATTAATATTAAAACAATAGCAAAGAACAAATTCAATAATTTTAATATTAATATATATAAATAAGAACAATAGCTTATTTTAGGATACAGTCTTGGGTGACCCTAATGCACAAGAATCTAGAACTCTTAGAATACTGAGACTGAGGGTCACAGGTGCTTGCAAAAACTGAAGTTTACTTCTTGACCTGGGAAAATAAAACACAATTTTGGGGTCAAATTATAGAATTACAATTTCACAAAGTTTCGAGAGAGGTACTTTATTATTATTACAAGCCCCAGACCCAAAAGTATAAAATCAAAAGTCTAAATTAGTGGCAAATCCAAGAGTAACAACATTGCCAGTATTCTCTCTGTTTTCTTGGACTTAATAGAACCTAAATATGAGTGTTCGTGTACGTGTAGGTGTGTTTGTGTCTGTGTGAGTGCCCATGTCTATATGCCCATGTCTGTGCACCTCTGTCTGTCCATTTGTGCCCTTATGCATGATTTGCTAGAAAGAAAAAAGCATACAAATAGCATAATTCTGTCATAGTTGTCACTGAGTGATGATACCCTGACAACACAGAATCAGAAGTTTTATTAAGCTATAGTCCTTCTGTGGATAAATCTGCATCTGTTTAGAATCACACAAGAAAAACAATGTAAATGTCTAAATTAAGTTATGGGTGCAAAAGAAAGGGAAGGAAAAAAGAAGTAAAAAATCATTCTAAAATTGTCAGTTCCATGTCAGGGATATGGAATAAAAAGTTGAGAGCATAACAGTCATGAGTCTTATGGATGACTGTGTGCTCTATAAGTCTTGCTACATGAACTGGTTTGGACCCTGTTTCTAGTATGAATTGGGGATAATCTCTGAAGAGAAACATGGGTCTTCTGACTGTTTAGATGCTTCTTCTAGGACCAGCACTGTAATCCAGGTCAATTAAAGGGAGTTGGCAGAGGTTCCATGGTTAAAACTAAAGCAGGTTTCCACGCAACATGTGCTGTAGGTGAAGTTGTGGATTGTTGGCTTCTTGGGACAGAATGTACTACCCGATGTGAGCTAGGTTTATTACAGAGAGAGCTTGAAGCATCCACAAGGGTTACAGTCAACGGTTATTAAGCCCATTTCCTACTTAGGTTCTCTAAGGTTCATCACAGGCCTCCTTCCTGAAGTGACCTGATTCTTCTACGGTGAGTGTATGGTGTGACTTGCAAAGCTTCTCTCAGCATAATAACAGTATACCCTTTTCATTATTGTCTTTTTCTCTAGGGCTGGGCATTTCTCCCAGCTGGCTCTTATTTGGCTCTTGAGAAATCAAATCCTGTCCTGGCTCTGTGGATATCACCCTACCACTTTAGTGTTTTATTATTATTTAATATTTATATATGTGACATCATAATCATCATGTGCCCATTGCCAACTTTTCTAACTTCGTTTTGATAGTACATATCCACAGGGCTAAACTTTGTGGGGGAAAAAAAGGTGTAGTTTTCAGAGAGCACTTCTGTTAGTGAGTTGCTAATTCACATGTTTTCTCTGCATCGTTTTGAATGGTCTCAGTCTTGCTGTCAGTTTTTCCACAGCATTTATTATTTTTTGCCTCTCTGAAGAACACACTGTCCTTTTTTCACTTTATGCAACTACACCTGTAGAGAAAATATTAATCATTTTCTAGTAATTATGTATGGCGATTTCATTGCTGATCCACTATCTGGTAAAATCTCAGATTTCCTTGAGCAGTATTCTAGAATCTGGCCCACGAGAGGTGTTAACACAGATATTTAAAGTTTTGTGGTAAACCTAATGAGATCTCATGATAATTTTGGTGATACTTTATTAAAACTCCCTGTAGTATAATTAAATCCCACCATCTTGCTTTTTAATTGAGGGAAGGAAAATCTGAACTGTAATGTCAACAGCTGCAACCACTTTATGAAAATGTTAAGACAGCAAAGCCAAAACAGATACCGATTACTATTATGTAAATTATAAATTTACACACACAAACACACACATCTGCTGCAGATGAGACTTTATGGAGCTATAGATAGGTGAAATTTGCATCCACTCTACCATCAAGTCTTACATACTTTATATATATGACCACCTTTCCCACATTCCTTCTCTTCCATTTTCTTTGCTACCCAGGCCCATAGAGAGACAAGCCGCCCACAGTATTCTTGTCTCTGATTGGCCACTCTTTCCTTTGTCATCAGAAGTCTTGTCCTGTCCCTACCATAACTTGTAGACCTAGGTTCTCCTATATTTAAAGTCACAAGGCTATAAAATCTGCTATAGAGAGTGCTGGAGCAGCAGTAGTCCTACCTACTCTTAAGTTCAAACCACAAGGCGTGGAACCAGCTCTAAAAAAAAAATCCTTCTCCATTCCCTCTCCTTCCTTGCCAGACATCTCGCCGGTAAAAGCCCCCATCTAGCTGATGAAGGGCCCCTTCTTAGCCTGGCTCATGCTTCTCCCAGTGAAGCCTCCTTTCTGGGGCCTCCTCTGCTCCCTGGGTTGGAGAAGACACATTCTTTCTTCTCTTTTTTCTTTTGTTTCTGCTTCTCCCATTCTGCCTTTTAGTAGTGTCTTATTATTTAACCTTTATCAGAATCCAGCAAAGTGGGTGGTATTATTACCATTGGTAGATGATGAAACTGAGGCTCCATCTGGGTAAGAGATTGACCCAATATTATAGAGTAAGTGTATAAGAGGAAGGAAATAAGTCCACATCAGTCTAACTCCAAGCCTGAGATTTTAAAAGCTGATTTCTATTCAGTTTAAATGCCTATTTTTATTTTTTGAGTCAGAGTCTCACTCTGTCGCCCAGGCTAGAGTGCAATGGCATACTCACAGTCACCGTAGCCTCGACCTGCTGGGCTCAGGTGATCCTTCTGCTTCAGCTTTCCAGGTAGCTGGAACCACAGGCATGTGCTACCACGCCTGGCTAATTTTTTGATTTATTGTAGAGATGAGGTCTTGCCATGTTGCTCAGGCTAGTATCGAATTCCTGAGCTCAGGCAATCCTCTCCCCATCTGCCTCTCAAAGTGCTAGAGCTTGAGCCACCATACCTGGTTGTAAATGCCTATTTTTAGATAGACACAACCTGAAATCACCTAGCCATATTTTGATGACAAACCAACAAAAGTAGTAGACTTGACCTGCCATCAGGATCAAAAGGTGGAATATTGTGACAATCACGTCAATAAAACATGTTTTAAATGCAATGCTGATAGAGTATATTTCTGGTAATGTCCTTTTGCAGATGGATGTTATTATTATTTAAGATTAGACTCAATTGCTATGACTTTCAACTGATACAACTGAAAGAATATTAAATTGCATCGTCTGCAAGGTATTCTATTCAAACAATGACTGGTCTTTTCTTTAAACTGGTTAAGTTTCATCACTTTTTATTCCTCCAAACACCAAAAATAAAGCTCTCTCCTAGAGATTGTGTGTATTTATGATAGTGACCTAGCCCTTCTTTCCTTCTTTCTTTTATTCCCTCATTCAACAAACATTCAAGTGCCTTATACATAGCAGGCTCTATGCACAGGGAATATATGCCACAGTGTGGTTAGCAATGGATCAACCTTGGGGTCGCTGGCTCCCTAGTGCCTACCAACATAACATGCAAAGAGTCATTCATCTGTTGATGAAACAAGTAAAATTACACAAATCATTTTTAATTGAAAAAACATTTTTTTTGCGTTGGGGTCTCACTCTGTTGCCCAGGCTGGAATGCAGTGGCATAATCCTGGCTCACCCACCTCCTGGGCTCAATTGATCCTTCCCCTCAGCCTCCGCGCTATCACTCCTGGCTAATTTTTGTATTTTATTGAACTAACTGTAGATTCACATGCAGCTGTAAGAAATAAGAGTTCGCTTGTACTCTTTCTCCAATTCCCTCAATGGTAATATTTTATAAAACTATAGTAAAATATCACAGTCAGGATACTGACACTGATACAATCCACTAACCTTATTCAGATTTCATTTTTACTTGCACCCTGTGTGTGTGTGTATTATATTTATTATGTTCAATACAATTTTATCACTGCGTGGGTTTGTGTATTCACCACCACAGTCAAAATATTGCCCAGTTCCGACACCACAAGGACCCCTGGTATTGCCCTTTGGATAACTGTACTTCCCTCTCTCTGCCCCATTTCTAACTCTTGGTTACCACTCAGCTATCTTCTATTCCTCAAATTTTATCATTTCAAAATATTCTTTAAATGGAATTATATAATAGTCGACCTTTTGGGAAGGTTTGGGGAAGTTTTTGTTTTTTTGTTTTTGCTATTCAGTATAAGTCCCTGGAGATTCATCTAAGTAGTTGCATGTATCAATAATTAAATTCTCTTCATTTCCAAATACTATTCCGTAGTACATATGTGTTACAATTTGCTTAACTATACTTGTTGAAGGATATGTGGGCTGATTCTAATTTTTGGCTATTACAAAGAAATCTGCTATGAACATTTGTGTACAGGTGTTTGTGTAAATGTAAGTTTACATCTCTCTGGGATAAAAGCTCAGCACTGCAATTGCTATGTTGTATGGGAAACGTGTATTTAGTTTTTAAAGAAACTGCCACGTTGTTTTCCAGAGTGACTGTACCATTTTACAATCCCACCAGCAGTGCAAAAGTGATCTTTTTTCTCCAATTTCCCCACATCCCTGACAGCATTTGATTCTGTCAATGATTTTAACCACTCTGATGGGTATATAGTGCTATCTCATTATGGTGTTAATTTGTATTTCCCTGGAGGCTAATGATATTGACATAGTTTCATGCACTTATTTGCCATCTATAACTTTTTCAGTGAAAGGTCTGCTCATGTCTTTTGCCCATCTTCCAATTGGATTGTTTGTATTTTTACTGTTGTTTTTTGAGACTTCTTTATATATTCCAGATGGTAGTCCTTCATGAGATAAGTTGTTTGCAAATATTTTCTTCCAGTCTATATTTTGTCATTTCATCCTATTTGCATAGGCTTTTACAGAGTAAAAGTTTCTAATTTCTGGATAATGCCTGGCCAGGTGTGGTGGCTCACACGCGTAATCTCAGCATATTGGGAGGCCAAGGCAGGAGGATCATTTGCATCCAGGAGTTCGAGGTTGCAATGAGCTGTGATTACATCACTGCACTCCAGCCTGGGTAACAGAGCCAAATCCTATCTCTAAAAACAAAAACAAAAAACAAAGCAAATTTAAAAGGCCAGGTGCAATGGCACATGCCTATAATCCTGGCACTCTGGGAAGCCAAGGTGGGAGGATTGCTTGAGACCAGATGTTCGAGGCTAGAATGGACAACATAGCAAGGCCTTGTTTCTACAAAAAATAAAGAAAAACATTAGCAAGTCCAGAAGAAAAGCATTGGTGTCTGTTGTTTAAAGACCATCATCAAAATAAATCATAGTCTTCATATTCAGTATAAAGATAATAACACAGGTAGTAACAGCTGATGACAAAATAAGATAGTTGAGAATATGTTGTAATAAGTGAGTCTTTATGAAGTCATTTATTCATTCAACAAATAATTATTGAGTGACTTGTGTGTTAGGCTCTATGCCTGTGATGCAATGGTGATTTAAATCCCAAGAAAGTATAACTAAAACTGAGGTAAGAACTCTGAATACTTTAAAGTAAGAACATTTAATGAAGGAACTATGTGAGAACGATCTATTTTTTCTGAAGCTTTTTTTTTTTTTTTTGAGTTGGAGTCTCACTCTGTCGCCTAGACTGGAGTGCAGTGGCTGCTCCCAGCCACCACAGCCTCGACCTGCTGGGCTCCGGCAATCCTTCCACCTCAGCCTTCCAAGTAGCTGGAACTACAGGCGCGTGCTACCACGCCCGGCTGATTTTTTGATTTATTGTAGAGATGAGATCTCGCCTGCCCAGGCGGGTTTCAAACCCACGGGCTCAGGCAATCCACTCACCTCCGCCTCCCAAAGCACGGGATTACAGGCTGAGCCACCAAGCCCGGTTTTTCTGGTGATTTTAATACTTCTTAGAAATATTGATTTCTGAGACCTCTGTAAATAAAAAAAAAAATGTAACCAATAATTTGTCACATAAAAAAAGGAACTAAAATCCCCCTTAGGAAATAATGTTTGAGTTGAGAGGTGTAGGGTGAGTAAGGGTTAACTCTGTAAGGGAGGAAGGTGAGGATAGGGAGTGAGGGTGGATGGGAAGGTGTGTTACATAGAATAGGGCACAAGTGTGAAGACCCCATCGCAGGAGAGAGCATGGAACACTGAGGAACGAAAGAGGGGCAGCTGTAGGGTGTGTAGAGTGAGCATGAGAGTGATGCCAGAGGAAGCTGGAGTTTAGCCTTTATTCCAAGAACTAATTAGTTTGGAGATTTATCAAAGAACTAAAAGTAGATTTACCGTTTGATCCAGCAACCCCACTACTTGGTTACTACTCAGAGGAAGAGAGGTCATTACACAGAAAAAGACACCTGCACTTGTACATTTATAGCCGCACAATTCACAATTGCAAAGATGTGAAGTCAACCTAAATGCCTATCAACTGATCTGTGGCCAATGAAAATGTGGTATACACCCACAAACACACACACACACACACACACACACACACACACACACACACCATGAAGTACTATTCATCCATAAAAAAGAATGAAATAATGTCTATTGCAACAACTTGAATGGAGTTGGAGACCATCATCCTAAGTGAAGTAACCCGGGAACAGGAAACGAAATACCACATGTTCTCATTTATTAGTGGGAGCTACATTAGGGGTCTGCAAAGGTATATAGAATGGTATAATGGACAATGTGCACAGGTGGGGGTGACAGGTACACTGAAAGCTCAAACTTCACCATGATACAATACATCCTTGTAGCCAAACATCACTTGTACTCCAAAAGCTATTGAAATAAAATAAATTTTAAAAAAATGTAAGACCTTGATAAGTTTTATGATGGAGAAGTGAGCAGCATGATCAAACTTGCTTTCTGAAAAAGCTGTATAGAATGTGGAATGGAGGGAGGGTAAGGGGTGGCTGTGGACTGAGAGTGATGGGGCCTCTGTGGTTGCCCAGGTGAATGTGGATGGTGGGTGGAACTGAGCGGTTTACGAATGTTCTTTGTAAAATGTTCAAAGAAATCCTGGTCAACCACAGACAGAGAAATTGAAGACAAAATGTGGACTGCAACTGCTCATAGAATTGAGTGGAGTGCCTTCTGAACACATGGTGAAAGGACCATTGCAGGAACAATTCTTCTTGGGAAGGACAAGGACAGCTATTGCCATACCTTTGGGGCTGAACCTAAAGGCTCCTCCGCCACTAGGAGCTGAGGCGACATGCTATTCCAATCAATTATGTGAAATTTCCTTTCAATCACACCTATACCATTTTGTAGATCTAAGACCTTTTGTAATTAGCAAGGGGCATGGCAGGATCCCAAGTGTCCTGAGTCGCTCTCCTAAGACCTAAGACATAAGGAAGGCAGTGTGTTAAAACTTGGGAGAAAATATGTAAAGTTAAGAGAGTAAAAGAAAAGAAAGGGATGGAAGGACATCTGAACAGAGTCTGTGACAAATAAGGTTGAGGGCAGAAGGTGTGTATGACAGGGAGTGCCATCCATTGCTAGATGACATCTGCTGACCAACAGAGCTCCCATGTGTGTAGAGCTTCCCTTCTCCAGCTGTGATTGATGGCAGCGCTGCTACTTCTGTGGAAGAAGAGTGTGGCAACCCAAAGACCCAAATTGGAGTCCACTCTGGGAGATACTTGGGAGCTTGAAAGGTACATGATGAAAAAGCAGCAATTATGTTATAGAAGCCAAAGGAAGGACGAGGCAGGACTGGGTGTAGGCATATCTGTAACATAAACCAAGGATGAAATTTTACTCTAAATTCAGAGCTAGGTTTCCATGTCTTCCTGAGACATTTGGTGTCTATGCTTGTCTACACTGGCAAATCAGTTTCCTTTGTGTGTGTGCTTTAATAATGAACTTGAAGAGGAAAAAGAAACACCTCTAAAGCTTTCAGATGGCAAATAGATCTTGCAAAACACTTTATAAAATAATCTAAGGTGCCAGTTGCAATGGCTTATGCCTATAATCCAAGCATATTGGGAGGCTGAAGCGAGAGGATTGCCTGAGCCCATGGGTCAAGACCAGTCCTGGCAACTTGGCGAGACCTCATGTCTACAATAAATAAAAAAATTAGCCGGGTGTGGTGGCATGTGCCTGTAGTTTCAGCTATTTGGAAGGCTGAGGTGGAAGGATCAACTGAGCCCAGCAGGCTAAGGTGACTGTGAGTGTGCCACTGCACTCTAGCCTGGGTGACAAAGTGAGACTATGACTCAAAAAAAAAATCTAAGAGTAAATGATTCAAAAGCATGTAGATTTAATTATTAAAAAATCAAGGGAATTCAAAAGAAAAACCATTGTGTAATTAGAATCGATATAAAGTCTTTATCAAATATCTCAAAATGTCTGATTAATATGCAGAAGTTTCCCAGTCCCTGCTGTGTTTACCTGTCTCAAGGGTCAAAGTAAGGGAAAGGACCTCTCTATTAGTCAATAGATAAATAAAATCTAATTTACTTTGGATATTCAGTTGACCCTTGAACAATAGGGGTTGTATGGTCACTCCCCCTTGCATTGAAAATCCATATATTACTTTTGACTCCCCCAAAACTTAACTACTAAGAGCTTAATGTTGACTGGAAACCTTAAATAACATACACAGTTGATTAACACATATTTTGTATGTTATATGTATTATAAACAGTAATCTTGCAATAATGTAAGCTAGAGAAATGAAAATATTAAGAAAATCATAAGGAAGAGAAAATATATTTACTATTCATTAAGGGGTAGTGGATCATCATATGGTTCTTTATCCTTGTCATCATCACATTGAGAAGGCTGTGGGGGAAGAGAACAAGGAGGTTAGGTCTTGCCGTCTCAAGGATGGCGGAGGCAGGAGGGATGGACAAGATAGAAGGGGAAACAGGAAAGACAGTCACACGGTGTAACTTTCCAGAAATATGTCATAATTTCTGCTTTTTCATTTCCTTAAAGATGTTGCTATACAACACCAATCCTTCTTCCACCATTTACTTTAGTTTCAAAGCCTGTAAAATAGAGGGGTACATGTCATAAAAGAAGTCACAAGCGGTCTTGACTCATCAGAACCTCCTGCCAGATTGTCTAATGTTAATATGTTTCTTGGCACTGCTTCTTCCACATCTTTTTCCTCATCATCTGGCACAGATTCAGAAGCACTCATCTCCATCAAGTCGTCTTCTGTTACTTCCTCCGGTATAATGTCTATTAGCTCTTGAATTTCTCTAAGATCTATATCATGAAACCCTTTTTTGATTTCCTTGATTGGTTCTGTCATAAATCTTGTGAAGTCATGCACAATATTTGGACAGAGATTTTTCCAGCAAGAATTTAGTGTTTAGGGCTTCACAGGTTTTCTGTACCAATAATAGTGTCTTCAATGGTGTATTCCTTATAGACATTATGATGTTCTCTCCATTTAGGTCTTCTTCCTTAGTGTTGACAATCCTTTCTATAAAGTACCATGTGTAATGATTCATAAAGGTCCTTATAACCCCCTGATCAAGAGACTGAATTAGAGATGTTGTGTTTGGGGGCAAGAAGGCCACCTCAGGTGCCTCTCAATGTTGAGCTCATAAGGTTCCAGGTGGCCAGGGGCATTGTCCGATATCAGAACAACTTTAAAGGGCAGTCCCTCATTGGCAAGGTTCTTTCTGATGTCAGGGACAAAACGTTGATGTAACAAATCCAAAAAAAGTGTTCTTGTTGTCCGGGCCTTGTGTTCAATGACCAAAATACTGGTTGGTGGTGTTTATTTTTTCCCGTCAAGGCTCAGGGGTTAGTAGCTTTATAGATAAGGGCTATTCTGATCATAAACTCAACTGCATTTGCACAAACACACACACACACACACACACACACACACACACACAAGCACACACATGCACATGCACACACACACACATACAAACAGTAGAGTTAGTCTATCCCTTTATGCCTTAAATCCTGGTGCTTGTTTCTTGTTCTTACCAATAAGTGTACTTTATAATATTTGTTTCAAAAATAGGGCCCTTGTCTTCATTAAAAATCTGTCCAGACAGATATTCATTATCCTCAATGATTTTCTTAATGCTATTTCTCTTGTCTTGACATTTTTAAAGCCAATCCTCTTTCTAAAATTATCAAACCCATCCTTTCCTGGCATTAGATTCTCCAGCTTTAGATCCTTCACTTCCCTTTTGCTTTAAGTTGTCATACAATTACTTCACGTTTTCTCTAATCTATTAGAGTCTACAGGAATGTTTTTTTTTTTTTTGAGTTGGAGTCTCACTCTGTCGTCCAGACTGGAGTGCAGTGGCCACTCCCGGCCACCGCAGCCTTGACCTGCTGGGCTCCAGTGATCCTTCCGCCTCAGCCTTCCAAGTAGCTGGAACTATAGGCATGCACTACCACACCCGGCTAATTTTTTGATTTATTGTAGAGATGAGGTCTCACCAAGTTGCCCAGGTGGGTCTCGAACCTGCGGACTCAGGCAATCCACTCACCTCAGCCTCCCAAGGTGTGGGATTACAGGCTGAGCCACCGAGCCTGGCTAGGAATGTCTTTCTTATTGCAATCCTGAACCCACATGAAAGTTGCATTTTCAAGTTGTTTTCTCATTTGCTGGTGTGGCTGCAACCAAGAGCTTCATGAACTTTCTTTTCTTTTCTTTCTTTTTTTTTTTTTTTTTTTTTTAGTTAGAGTCTCACGCTGTCACCCAGACTAGAGTGCAGTGGCCGCTCCCGGCCACTGCAGCCTCGACCTGCTGGGCTCCGGCAATCCTTCTACCTCAGCCTTCCAAGTAGCCAGAACTACAGGCACGCGCTACCATGCCCGGCTGATTTTTTGATTTATTGTAGAGATGAGGTCTCGCCAAGTTGCCCAGGCAGGTCTTGAACCCGTGGGCTCAGGCAATCCACTCACCTCAGCCTCCCAAAGTGCGGGATTACAGGCTGAGCCACTGAGTCTGGCTCTTTTCATTTTTTTTATGAGGTCCTTATGCTAAGTTTTTTTAGCTTGAAATGGTGGGCAGCCTCAGACACAGACCTTCATCTATAGTACATATCAAGTGATTTAACTTTTTCTTATAGTGTCATGACTTTTTTCTGCCTCTTGGGAACACTTTCAATATCACTAGTCACTCCTTTTATGGGTCCCATGGCGTTATTAAAGGTTTATGGTATTATATTAGACAGGTAGAAAAATATGCGAGAACATGAGAGAGCACTTTTTCTGTAATAGGCAATTTACTGGAGAGACAAACATTCATGAGGAGGTAATTAGCATCATATGTGTTTTAAGTGGATACTTGCAACACTTGAGCTCACCAAAATAGCAACAGGAGATGGCTATGAAACTATTACAGTATGTGCTACATTAATTATGTGTGGTTATTATTTAATATTGCATCTTGATGTTTGTTTACATTTTTCTTCACTGTGAATGGTGCCATGTATGGTCTATAAGTGTGTGTGTAAGTTTTGATACATTTTAACTTTTTATAAAAGATCTGTGTACATTTTATGGTGGTAGATGAGAAAATATACTAGTATCTGCATTTGTTTTTGCATTCATGACATATTTAGTCTTCTATCAATTAAAAAAAATTCTAAGCCATGAAGTTCATCTGTGAGTTTTTCAAATTGTCACAAATCTCCAAAAATTTTCCAATATATTTATTTTTAAAAAGCCACATATAAGTGGACCCATGCAGTTCAAACTGTGTTGTTCAAGGATTATCTGTATATTAATAAATATGCAACAAAGAGGTCAATTCAGTTCTAGTGGTTTGGGTGAATTTTCTGCTAGCACAGGATCGTCTGTTTCTTGGTTGCTCTCAAATTTTTAAAAATGTTACTATGGTGTACTGCCCAAAGAGAGAGGAGAATAAAGTTGCCTGAGTGAGAGAATTTCTTAATATGGTAGCACTCTCCTAGGATCAAGGATCCTGAGAGTGGATGCTGTCATATGGTTGGAGAAAGCTTAAGAGGTTGAGGAAACGATGGCCACAATTCGTGAAATAGAATGCCATTGGGACAAATGGTGAAGAAGGGATCGAAAGACTCAGGGAAGGGGGTATACTACGTACGACTGGAAAATCCATTTGATGACTATATGTTAAAGGAAGGTCCAAAGGGCACGCTGTCTATCAAAGCAATAAGAAGGGTTTTGATGAAAGAGGCACCAGTGTGATAGAGAAGCCCCTTGGCAACCAAGCTCCATAGGCCAGAGTTGATGGCAGGAGTTGCCTTTACAGAACTGGGCACCATAATACCAAGAGGAAGTACAAGATTCCCAAATGATAGAGGCTAATGGACACAGCTGAGTGTCAGAAGCCAGCTGGGCACATGTGTTTTAATGAATAGAAAGACTGGAGTGGCAGTTGAGAGAGAAGATGACAAGAGCTCTCTCTGTCCAAGGCTAATGGAACATGGCATCTCTAGGAGCAAGACAGATGGAAAGTTAACAAAGATATTGCTCAATCTTCATGATTAAAATAAATCAAGAGCAGACAATCAATAGGCTAGGCAAATAAAGTGTCAAAATCTCTTACTCTTTCTCTGGATCTGAGCCAGTTTACCAATCCGGAACTTACTCACTAAAGGAGAGAACAGATTCACAGAAAAAAGGACACAGCAAAATCATGACAAGCGTATATGGTAATAATTTCCCCAGTGCATTCACAAAGGAATCTATGGGCATTTACTTAATAAACATACTGTAGGGAAATAAGAAGACCCAAACATTTTGAGGGATGTTAGACACAGGACCTGTGAGAAAAAGATAATAAGATCCTGGCCTATGTTTGACTTAGGGAGTTCAGAGAGACATCCAGTGGTTATTTCCCTAGTCTTCAAAAGCATCAATGAGTGGAGTAGACAGAAACCACATATTGGTCATAAACCCGTGAGGCAAGAGCAATTCTACTGAGAAATGCCAAGTAAAAGCTGCTGAAATAGCCTTCCATTCCCAAATTTCCTTCCTGGGACTGCATTTCTTGTTCCCCCCAGCTGTGAGGAGTGTTGGAGGCCAACTATGCAAAGCTGAATTCCCTACTGTTACGTGGTAATCCTAAATGTGAGAAGGCTTGCACATAATGTTTACCAAATAAGTCACCTGGAGGTCCAGCAGGGAAGGACACTGGTTTATTAAACGGGAGGCACCGATGGGGAAAGGTTGGTGAAGAGTCCACACCTCCAGGCAGTATAGCTAGCAGTTTTATAATCAAAGCAGTCAAGTTAATCATTCAAATTTCTATATGGTGTTTACAATTGCATTGATTAAACTTGGAGACAGGCCGGGGGGCAGTGGCTCACGCCTATAATCCTAGCACTTTGGGAGGCCAAGGTGAGAGAATTACCTAAGCCCATGAGTTCAAGAACAGCCTGGGCAACTTGGTGAGACCTCATCTCTACAATAAATCGAAAAATCAGCTGGGCATGGTGGGTTGTGCCTGTAGTTCCAGCTACTTGGAAGGCTGAGGCGTAAGGATTGCCTGAGCCCAACAGGTCAAGGCTGCGGTAGCCATGGGCGTGCCACTGCACTCCAGCCTGGGCAACAGAGTGAGACTCTGACTCAAAAAAACAAAAACAAAAACACAACAACAACAAAAACAACTCAGTGGGAGGCTCAAGGAAGGGAAAGTGGATAGACAACTTTCCCCAAAGAAAGAACCTCCTCTCCACCTTGAATTTCTCGAAATTAAATTCTGATAAGAAAGCTGGGCTGAGTCTAAACAAAAGGATCATCTCCTTCACGTATTTTCTAAGCTATCTTTCGCTAAATCAAAGCAATTTTCATATTAAGAAAGCCACAGACAAATGATCACATTGTTTTCAGCCTTGCTTTGTCACTTGCCATTCTTTGACTCATTAGTGGGAATATGTACACATTTCATGGACCAGCCTTGGCCAGACGCCACACCTTGAGGGAGGGACAGAAAGAAGCCAGGTATAATGGGAAACAGTCCTACCTGGACAATACTGTATACCCATCTTTTCAATCACTGGGTCACTCCTTCCCCGGGGAGACTGATGTAATGGTTGATGAGAAGAATATAAATGCTGGTTCCTTTGCTCAACTTCTGACAACTTTGCTATCCATAATCCAAGCTTCATAGCTCCCCTTTGAGAATAGCTGAAGACTTTGTGTGCTCACCTTCTCTCTCTGTCCAGTCTTACTCCTTTCAGTAGTCCACAAATGTTAATCCCGAGGGAACTCCCCAATAAACTTTGCGCCTGAGAATATCAGCCCTCTCAGAGTTGGTTTTCCAGGTCCAACAACGTCATTCTTTCCTTTA
This sequence comes from Tarsius wallacei, assembly GCA_963574415.1. Classification (NCBI taxonomy): domain Eukaryota; kingdom Metazoa; phylum Chordata; class Mammalia; order Primates; family Tarsiidae; genus Tarsius; species Tarsius wallacei. The sequence continues at coordinate 42,787 of CAUYQG010034819.1, read as the reverse complement.
AAAAAAAAACAAAACAAGATTGTGAGACTTGCCTAGCCAGATAAACTTCGGGCAGGCCAATTCATCCCAGGTTTCAAGTATACTAAGTGATCATTTGTCTGTGGCTTTCTTAATATGAAAATTGCTTTGATTTAGCGAAAGCTAGCTTAGAAAACACGTGAAGGAAATGATCCTTTTGTTTAGACTCAGCCCAGCTTTCTTATCAGAATTTAATTTCGAGAAATTCAAGGTGGAGAGGAGGTTCTTTCTTTGGGGAGAGTTGTCTATCCACTTTCCCTTCCTTGAGCCTCCCACTGAGTAAAAATGAGCTTTCTATTCTCTCAGGTGCAAACCTCTGTTGAAATTCCTCAAACCTGAAATGAGTGCTTTATTTTCCCCTTCTCTGCAGTAATTGAGGTAAATTATTATTTTTATAATAGTAAATCGGAAATAACTTCACCGCCCATTTTGACATTTTGAAATGAACTTCCATTTTAAATTTTAGAATCCAAATTGGCTTTTATCTATTACTTTTAGAAGGCTATAAAGCAATTATATTTAGGGTACAAAACATCAGTTAAATGAGAAAAGATAATACAGAAGCATTTACTGAGCATCTACTGTGCATTCATACTCTGCTTGGCTAATCCACATGCATTATTTAATTTAATCTTCACAAACATCATGTGTTATAATTATTATTCCCATTATATGTAAAGATGAGAGGTAAAATGACTTTACTAAGTCATACAGCAAATAAGTTAAATACTCAAGGTAAGAACCATTGTCTTAAATCCAAGTTCAGGGCTCTTTTCACAGCTAATTTGCCTTTGTGCTTTGTGACGAGAGCTCGTTTCCTCTTAATGGCATTTTTTTTTCTTATGTCTTAAACATTGCACCATGCTCATCTTTAATACTGTGATTTTACAGAGATTTGGACCCTATTGAAATTTCATCTTGTTTTCCAAACACCACAGAAAAGTTTATGGAATAATTGAGGAGAGAATTTCTATATTTTACACCTGAAAGCAATAAACTACATTATGAAATCATGGACTCTCTAATTCTTTGGTCTGCACTTGGAAAATATTTTCACTTGTACAGAATGAGAATTTTGTACATAAAATATCATTTATTGTGACTTTTGTGTGTGTATGGAGGGGTATGTGTGTATTTGTGCTTGTGTATGCATTTAATTTGTATGATATACATCATTGCCTACCGAAAGTAAATTAATGGACCTTTAGAGTAATTTGATAATATAAATATCTAATATATGTGGAAAATGGTTCTCATCCCACCTCACCAATGGTTTTAAAGAACACCATGGCAAACTAATGGTTTTTCTAAATGGATGTGAAACCAGTGACAGTGACTTTCTCAGACAATGATAGCACAGCACTCTTCTTCCTCCTGTAGTTTTCTATACGCTAGATATAGTTGAACTCACCCTCAATTGAACGGCAACCAAAGAAATAACATTAAGAAGTAAATCCTGCTTTATCATTTTAGTTACAAGAAACCCTTCTGAGAGAGCTAGCAGAGGGTAACAGCTTTCTTAAGGGGCATTCTTTTTTAAATAAAATAAATAGCTGGAGGAGATAAGTAATTCTAGAAAGTATGAAGAATTGTTTAATGATACAGTTTCTCCTCAAGTCAAGATCAGGATTTTGTGAGCAACGCACAGCTTGGCTTTCTTTCCATTCTGAAGGAGAAAACCAGGAAGCGTTGCATATCATTCACATTGGTACATCCAGAGGAAATCTCATTGGTAAAGCGGGTAGAGCAGTGACTCTAGGATGCATTGGACTTTTGTCAATCAGGTTGCATTTTCTACTAGTTGTAACTGATGTTTTATTTTAGTATCCTTGGGTCAGTTTTATGTGGAAACACTCTAGGCTAACCATTAATATCTTTTTCGAATGGAAGATGGGCAGAAGAGAAGGAAAAGTTGGACACTGACTCAAGAGGATTACTTAAGAATCTGGTTCAGTGTTCCAACAAATGGTTAATCTTACCTGACGTGGTAGTTGTTCTACAAGTGCAAAACCTTTGGTTTAGTTACTAAAGCAAACATTGCGTTTTATATCCAACGTAAGCCCTGATGTCCTGCAGTTAAACTATTAGAGTGATAAGAATTTATTCTTGTATGTTTACTTTATAGTTTCTAAAGTGTTCTGTTTCATTCACTGTCTTGAATGTTTAATATGACTAATCGCTTCTTGCTTTGGAAATGAGCATGTGCTTTGATAAATTGTTCAAGTGTTCAGGCATATAAATTGGAAAGATTTAGATTCTTGACACTGTGTGTGGCAGACAAGTTGATGAAGGGAACTTCAATATCACATGCCAAGCAGGTTCTTCAGCATTATGCATTTCCAGAAAGACTGGTGAAAATTTACATAGACTTTGGAAGGCTAACCTCCACTTATAAGTTTTTAAAAATTTATTTAACAGGAAAAAGTTGAGCCATCATTGAGCAGGTGAAAACAATCATAAAGATTTACTTTATACACACACACACACACATACACACACACACACACACACAGTCAAAGAATAACATGAATTTTTTGAAGTATTTGTAAGGATTAGAAGAAATTAAAATAACTATTGATGATGGCGGTGAGGGGTGATAAGGCAACCAGGTTCACCAACCAGGTTACCCATTATGCCATTTATAAAGATATGTAGATATATCTTTATAGATTGGCTTTGGTTTATCTATAGAAGCAGATGTTATCATTTGAGTTGAACCCAGTACATCATACATTCATAAAAGCCAGATGGATGCCATTGCTTATGGGTAGTTTAGTGCCGGTCTATAAAGACCAGATGGGTACTGCTTCACACAAAGGTTTATATTGGCCAGCTATGGCTGCACTCCAGGGAATAATGAAGTGTTCTCAGCTTTTCAGAGAATTCCTTCATTCTTTGTCTTCAGTTGTAATTGTCTGCAGAAACTTTCAGGACTGAGACTTACCATGGAGCATGACATAACGATGTACTTCCTATATCGAAAGAGTACTGCTCTTTTTGCAGTGCATAAAAAAAGGTAAAGCATCCAGCAACCACTCAAGCTAAAGAAAATAAACCAGTTAGTTGTTATGATGACTTTATGTTGTTTTTTCTTACACTTAAAAATAGTTTTGAGTTCTATAGATGTAGCTAAAAATGTCAAAATGCACAAGAATCTTCTTTGATGAAAAGTACTCCAAATTCATTCTCTTCACCTGTATTAACATACAAGATTTCAAAACCTTGTGACGAGTGAAAAATCAAGCTAGTGCTGAATGAAGACTGAATTGATATTCCATCTCTATGTGGTTTCCTCATAAAACATTTATTTTTGTGACTTGTTCTCTATGCTGACTTGGTGACTGAATTGGTTATGCTTGGTTTCTTAAATTTTCAGTTTCATAAGTAGCTGGCTTGTGGTATAATATGATTATTACAAAATCCTAGGTTTACAACAGACTCTCCATATCCGAGAGAGACATCTCAAGGCTTTGTAAATATTCAAATTTATGAATATCCCAGTGACAAATTATTTCTCCCACAAAAGTTTTTATATTCTAAGATCCACAACTTTTTAAGATTCTTTTATATTCTCTTTCATTTCCGCTTCTAGCACTAGCTACTCCCTCTCATTGGAGAACTATTTTGGATCATCTCATGATTTTTACTGTTGGGAGGAGTAGAGAATAATAGATCGAAGTTGAGCTGCGGATGCTGCTGTCAGGAAGCCTCAGACCTCTTCCCTTTCAAGGTTACTCACTGTGGCTATAAAATCAAGAATGTTAAATCTGTGAGAACTAAGAGCTTATCATGTTGTCCAATCCAACATACCCGTATATAATGAAGCTCTTGCGGCTTCGGAGATAGATGGTGTTTAATATGGCTGATTTAATATTACTGAGAGGGAAAGCACAAATCTCTCCCCATCCCTGGAGTTTTCATTGCCTTCAAACTTCTCCAAATATTTCAATGCAGTGTTTTTCCACACTAAGTTTGAGGACCTCCAAGCAAAACAACTTGTGAAAGGTTCTCTCAAATTTCAGGGGTTTGGGGTCAAGCTATCAGAGTAGACACCCCATGGATTGTTCAATAAGGAAGCTCCAAGAAAAAAGAGCAATAATTCACAAACATACTGCTGGGCCTACAAGACAGAGATGGTTAGTCAAATATGCCATCATACTTGTCTCTTCTGTCTCTCAGAGGAGAAGGGTTCCTTTGCAGTTTGAAACACAGTATCATGGTGTTGTTGAAGAGTAAACATGGTTCCAATGCCACTCCTCATGGAAACAGAATCTGTGGCCTTAGCAGCAATATTCTTGGCCCACTGAAGTAGGACCCAAAAAGAGCAGGACACTAGCCCAGTATTGCCATATTGGCACAACATAGTTTAGCTTAGTGCACAGTGTAAAACAATTGGATGGGGCCAGATCTCTGAGATTCTGGGAATCTGATCTCCTCAAAGATCTTTCACAGAAATAAGGCATTATGAAATATTAGAAATTTCCTTGGCCTAAATCATGGACATTCTTTTCCAAATTATAGAAGTCAGCATTATAAATAAGATAAGACGTCTTTTAAGATCTTTTATAAAGTCTTGTTTCTAATTATGTAAGTATCTGTAGCTATTACAATCCTGTTGCTTGGGAAATTTGTATTTAATAGTAAGTCCTTAATTGGAATGATAAATGTTTTCCTGTTACATTTAACGCTGATTTTAATGAGAGTATTATTTCTAAAATTTACAACAGATTTAGATACACTGGAAAGGGCTCAGAGACATGTAAATAAGTGGTTTTAAAATGAAGTCCAGGAGGAATTGTAATTGGACTTTTTGTTTATTTGTTTTTGTTTTGTTTTGTTTTAGCTTGGGCAAAATAAGTCTGTGACTATATTAATACTTATTCAAACATCTACATAAGATGGCACTCTTTAGGAACCATCAGAATATTTTGTCTGTAATAATATGAATATTTAGATACTGAACTTGTCTTTTTTTATTTTTATTTTTAAATACGTGGGGTAAAATTCAGGGTTAGGTATACAAATGTTCATTATGCAGGTATACTTGTTGATGAGGTGTGCCCCCTCCCCCTCCCCGGGCTGTTTCCCACTACTGCCAATCTCTTTCTTATAGTGTTATAATAGTTGTTCAAGGTTCACTTATGAGTGAGAACGTGTGATACTTGGTTCTCTGTTTCTGTGATAGATCACTCAGTATTACAGACTCTAAGTCCATCCAAGTTGCTGCGAAGTTCATAATTTTGTCCTTCTTTATGGCTGCATAATATTCCATCGTGTATATGTACCACGTTTTTAAAATCCAGTCCTGTTTTGATGGGCAGCACAGTTGGTTCCATGTTTTTGCCATTGTGAATAATGCTGCAATAAACATGCATGTGCAGGTATCTTTTTCATAGAATGATTTTAGTTCTTCTGGGTATATTCTCAGTAGGGGAATTGCAGGGTCATATGGGAGGTCAATTTTTAGAATTTTTAGGAATCGCCACACTGTTTCCACAGAGGCTGTACTAGCTTACACTCCCACCAACAGTGTAGAAGTGTTCCCTTCTCCCCACCCCCCGCATCCTCTCCAGCATCTGTTGTTTTTTGAGTTATTAGTGATGGCCACCGAACCTCTCTTTTAACAGATTATTCTAAAATCCAAGAACTATAGGGGTAATTATGGCTAAATCAAGATTAAAATAGTGTCTTGATTTTTCTTGCTTGGTTTAATGTTTAAGTCAGAACTTGTAGATTATTTATCTAGACTATGCATAATCACAAGAAAGCCAAATCTTATGATTTTTTTTCCCAAAATTTGATTTGACTTTTACTGGATTTCATACAGTCAGAACAAAGTTAACCAAATTTTAAGGGCTCACATTTGTTACAAAAGGCATTACACATTTCTAGATTTTTTTCTCATATGTTCTAAATAACTATTGCTAGTTTGCTTTTTTAACTGAAACAGATGTATAGCATTGAGAGCAACACCAGAGGAATGTTTTAACTTATTAATTAGAATGTTTATGGCTTCTTGAAGGCTGATTCTTTGATGCAAGCTAAGGCAGTAATCTGTGAATTAGTTTCTATTTGCAAAGGTAGAGCTGCTAAGGATATTTAAACAGGATTTAATGGAAATAGAAAGTTCTCTGGCTAAATCAAAGCATTACAACATTTTAGTTGAAGTTTAAATTTTGTTTCATTTTCCAGACTCGCAAGTGAATTTCTCCAAGCATGAAAGGCAGAAGGCAAGAATGCTGAGTATGATGTAGTCACTATAAAGTGAAGCACAGTCTCTAATTTCTGTATAGCTGCTGCCATTTTACTTCAGTCTTTATTTCCCAAATCTGATTATGATTTCTTTTGTGGTTATCTACAACTCAAAAAGTTAAAAGGACAACAAAGAACTATTTTGTTGTTCCCACCATAGTTGGATGGTAGATAATTCATTTTGCCTCATAAGACTGGAGGACAACTTGAGGAAGGAACTAAAGCAATTCCTTTTCCACAATTTTGCTCCAAGAAGATTGCCCAAGATAGAGAGTAAGTTTCAGACTACTTTTGCGCTTTGGAGGATGGACTCAACAAATGGTCCTGATAAGGTCAGTTACTCAATCTCTGATTAGATTTCATCTAGATTGTCTTAACCAGAGATACAAATAAGAGCGAAATCTCTGATATACCTATAGAATTTATTTCTTTCATGTTTGGTTTTAAGAAGACCGTCGACTCTGAAAAAACTCAAATTGGTGTTACTTTTTTTTTTTACTGCTCCTTCCTCAAGAGAAGCTCCTTAGTGAGCAGGGTATGGGGGAAGACATTGCAAATGACAACTTGCATTTCTGAAGACTCCCTGGACATGCCAACTTTCTATAGCATGTCTTCCATTACTTATCAATCTCAGCAGCTAATACTTTTCTTTGGGCTTAAAATGAGTGTATACTTTATGTTTTAATAGAAACTGTACATTAAATTTTTATAGTTGCAGGAAAAAATATGATAGATAAGAACAGAGAAACTTATAGGAGTAGATAAATTTAGTTACTGGGGAATCGAAATAGAAAGGAGAGATAACATTAAGCCAGGACAGATGAAGTTTGCCATCCATAATACTCATTACATATGACCGTGGAAAACATGAGGAAGTCCCAATTATATGCTGCCAAGTAAAATAAGACCATAGTCAGGAGACATCCTGAATTACAAAACCACCCCAAAAGATATATACAATATGGATAGAATTAGTCCGAATTTTCAAAATATCCTCACTAGCAATCTTACAAGTATGAAGGTTTTATGAAACTTAGTCAAATTAACATGGAAGAACTGGAAAACAATTATACAGCTTTTACGTTGCTTAACAGCAGGGATACATTCTGAGAAATGCATTGTTAGGTGATTTCATTGTTGTGCAACCACAAAGAATGTACTTATACAAACCTAGGTAGTACAGCCTACTACACATCAGGCTGTGTGGTATGGCCCGTTGTACCTAGGCTTCAAACCTATATAATATGTGATTGCACTAAATACATAAAGAATTTGTATATTTAAACATAGAAAAGGTACATTAAAATATCGTTTCAAAGTTTAAAAATTGCTCCACTTGTATAGGGTACTTTTCATGAATGGAGATTACAGGACTATAATTTTTTCACTTTTTATAAACTTTATAGTGTTTTAAAACTTTTTGACTTTTGTAATAACATGTAGCTTAAAACACAAATGTGCTGTACAGTTGTACAAAAGTGTTTTCTTTCTTTATATCTTTATAAGGTTTTTTCTATTTTAATGTTTTTCTTAAACTTTCTTTTTTTAAACCTCTCACCCCCCAACTTTTTTTTTTAAACTAAGACACAAAAACACACAATACCCTAGGCCTACACAGGATCAGAGTTGTCAGTATCACTGTCTATCACCTCCATATCTTGTCCCACTGGAAAGTCTTCAGGGGCAATAACACGCATGGGGTTGTCATCTCCTATGACAAAAATGCCATCTAGAATACTTCCTGAAGGATCTTCCTGAGGCTATTTTATAGTTAACTGCTGTTTGTTTTGTTTTCTTAAGGTAGAAGGAGCATACTCTAAAGTAGTGAAAAAAGTATAGTATAGTGAATACATAAACAAGTAATAGTTGCTTATTATTATTATTAAGTATTATACAATGTACATAAATGTGAATGCCAAAACATTTTAATAACTGACAGTGTGGTAGGTTTGTTTCTACCAGTATCACCAAAAACATGTGAGTAATATGTTGCCCGAGGACACTAAACAATAAGACTTTTACAGCTCCATTGTAATCTTATGTACCACAATGTGGTCCACCCTTGACCAAAATGTCATCATGGGGTACATGACTGTATTTAATGTAACTTATGGAAAAAACAATGCTTCTGGAAGAACAAAATTTATGAATACAGGTCTTAGATTTATAGCTTTCTTAATCTGGTTCTCTAGAAAATGGAGCTTGTGACAAGGTTGACATGCTCAGGCTTTATTGATAGATACAGTCTCAGAGAGGCAGGGATGAGGCAAAAAGAATGTGAGGCATGAAGGAGGGATTGTGAACACAAAAGGATAATGAGCAAGCTGCTATAGCTTCCCAGGAAAAATAACTGATTGCTTGACTCTGCACAGTGTTTCCAGATAGGTGTGGCCTCAGAGCATCCCCTTAGGCCAGGGGTGGGCAAAACTTTTCTATAAAGGGCCATATAGTAAATATTTTAGGCGTTGCAGGGCATTTGATCTTGGTCACATTTACTCAGTTCTGTTGCTGAAGTATGAAAATAGTTATAGACAATTAGTAAATGAATGAGCATGGCTGTGTTCTAATAAAACTTTATTTACAATAGTAGGAGGCAGGCCAGACTGGCCTCGTGACTGTTGTTTTGACAACCTCCATCTTCGAGGAGAAAGAGGGAGAGAAATGTCTTTGCTTTTTCTTTTCTGTCTTCCTCTCTCACTGGCCGAAATTCACCCTGTGGAATATTGTACATCACTACTTTTGAACTTTGTTACCTGACCCTCCAGGTAAAAACCAAGGAAACAGATGCCATAAGGAAACAGATGCATCATTTAAGTCTGGAAATATTGGAGGAATTATAGGTTCATAGGTCCATTCAGTTTGGACCTGGTTCCAAGAGCTATGGTGGCTGCCACTGTAGTAGCAGAGACTGAGATGTTGAGCTGTGAGAACCTGGGACAATGGGGACAGCTTGAATTTCCACTTGACCAAGCAGCCACAGACTGGGCACTGGGACCCTTGTGGAGCTAATTCCACCTGGGTAACTGCCTAAACTTGGTCTGGCAATAAGTCCCTTTCAAATAAGAACTAAAACATCTTCAAAAAGAAATATGAGTGAAAAGGGCTGATTGAGACATAGCTGGCCTGTGTGCTTTGCTTTAAAGCTTGTTAAATTACCACCACTGTAAGACTGTTAAGAACATTCTCTGGAATGTTGCTAAAGGCATTTTCCTCATCTCTTAATGACTGAGACTCAAACAGGAACTGAGAAAGTTGTGACATAACCGCATTTAAGGACACTATCCAAAAAGACATATCTGTTCTCTCCAAGTGCACCTTGGGGCTGCTATGTCCAGCAGAATAGTTAGTTGGTGAAATGACTGCAGGTCAGGCCCTGTATGTCACACTACAATGGGCCAAACCAAGGCATTGGAATCTGAAATCAAGAGTCCCAGTCCTGACTTTGGCTTAAGGAAAAGCACAACTCGGGTAAAGTTACTTAATCCCTTTCTGAGACCATTTCCTTGTTCATAAAATAGGAAAATGATGCCTATTGCTATGAGGGTTAAATAGGGTAGTATGTAAGTGGACAAATACAATGCCTGACCCACATGGCATTTAATAAATAGTAGCTGGGCAACCCCTCAGTGTTCTCCCACTGTGGGAGCTTTTCTGTCCTCTCAATAAATTCTGCTTTCAAAAAATTAAAATAAGTAAATAAATAGTAGCTGTTAGCTGCTTTGTGTGTATGCTGCATAGAGCTCCTCTCACAGTTTCTTGAGAGACAGCTTCTCGTGGGTGACAAAGTTAGTCTCCATTGCTATCGCTACCATTTGCTGTTGCTGTAAACACTGACATAGCAAACATTCATCTCTGTGAGCCTCAGTTGCTCTGTCTATCACATGGACATATTTTATACTCTTCTATGGGATTTTATTGAAAGTATAAATAACTTAATAGGTGTAGAAAGTAGCTAGTATAGTGCTTGACACATAGTATTTAACTCAATAGTAGCTACTGGCATTGCAATTATAGTTTACTATTTGGCTTATATGAAAGCATGAGCTAACAAAATCAATCACTATTTAGAGTCTGTCTTTTCTCAATATCCTTTCTCCTTCTTTCCCTCTTCTCTCTCTCTGTCTCTCTCTCTCTCTTTCTTTCTTGGGGATAGTCTTACTCTATTGCCCAGGCTAGAGTACAGTGGCACGATCATGGTTCACCACAGCATCAACCTCCCGGACTCAGGTCATCCTTCTGCCTCAGCCTCCCAAGTAGCAAGGACTACAAGCACATGCCACCGCATCTGGCTAATTTTTAAACAATTTTTTTGTAGAGATGTGGTATCACTTTGTTGTCCATGCTGGTCTTGAACTTCTTGTCTCCAGCAGTTCTCCCACCTTGGTCTCTCAAAGTGCTGGGATTACAAGCCTGAGTCACTGAGCCCAGGCACCTTTTTCTTTCTATAAAGATAGAAATGAGCAGTCAGCAAAACGGCTAAACCTGTGACTATATCATTTTTCTATTTTAATCTTTATTAGAGTTTCCTGATAATATTAGTACCATCATGATCATTGTGCTGTGTAGTAGGTAAACTGAGACATTTAAAAGACACAGGCTCTGACCTCTCGTAACTGTCACAAGATGCTGTGATCATGGGAAGGGCAGTGAAAGCTTTGCTTTTGAGCGCCAGTTAATTCCCAGACACTCTCCTGGTTTGCTTTTCATATAGTTAAGCCTCACAACAATCCTAGGGGTAGGCCCTCTTATTATCATTTCCAGTTTACTGATGCCTGGAGAGTTTAAGTCACTTCCCCAAGGCCACAGAACCACTCCGTGACGAGCTGAGGTTCTGGTTGGTTCAGTGCCAAAGCCCATAACTTTTAAGTGCTGCACATAAGCCCCTGAATGGGAATAGAAGTCACAAAACTTCCAGCTCTGTCTGGGCCATAAGCTCAGCTGGTGACCTTGAGAAATTTCCAAGCTTCATCTCTAAAATGAAGCGGTTTGAATTATCTAGAAATTAAGTTATCTCCAGGTCTATAATTCTGTACATATTGATTAGAGAGATGAACATAATGATAATGAGAAGTTCATCTATGATTGAGAAGGGGTGGGGATCTGATATAATGGAGTAAGGAGGAAGACGAGGTATACTCCTTCATTTCTCATCCTTGTCCCCGAGGCTTCAAGTGTACTTGCCTGCAGTCGACAAACACACTGAAGCTTTGAAAGTACACGCTGGCTCACATCACATCAACATCTTCCAGCTCAGTCCAGGTGAAGGGTTCCTCTGGTGTGTAAGAAATAGAATGATTTGTTTTCAAAATGAACCCTGAGCCATGTTTAAATGCCTTTGCTGAGTCACTTCCTACTTCTCTTTTTCGAGGGTTTTCTCTTTGGCAGGCTTTTATGTTCAAATTTTGTGGGAACCAATCAAAATGACATCCTGTAAACCTATCGGCAAATAGGACATGTAAATGAAGGGCTTTGAAGCAACTCTAATCCAATCAACGAATAGGGCATGCAAATAAACTAATTACATGACCCGATCAATGTGTGCCACGTAGGCAACCTCTGGGAAAGCATAACTCTGGTAAGCCCAGCCTATGGGAGAACAGGGGAGGGACTTTGGTAAGCCCAGCCTATGGGAGAACAGGGACTTGCGTTCCAGGTTACAAATATGCTAACTGTAATAGCTCCAGCGTACCTGCCCACCAGACACCTGATCTTGCAAGACTGCCGTTAAAGTCTCACTTCTGTGCACTCCATGTCTCTGTGTCTATCCTTTGATTTTGGACAGGTGAGTTTGTTTCTCACAGATGGCCTGTCAGACTCCCTGATCTCCCTGTTGCCCTTCATCTCTCAGCCCTCACCTGCTTTGCCCTTGCTCATTCCTCTCCGCCATGTTGACTTTCTCACTGGTCCTGCAACACAACAGACACACTCCTGGCTCTGACCAGCTCCCTTGCTGGTTCCCCCTGCCTTGAATGGCCTCAAGACTGGGCCCCTTGGGATCTTTGATGAGATGACACCTTCTCCACAAAGATTTCCCTAGTCACATGTTTAAAATCACAAACCCCTTCTTCTCCAGCAATCTGTATCACTCCACTTCATAGCATTTATCACCATAAAATACATTATATATTTTACTTGTATATTGACTGTCTTCCCTCCTGTAGAGTGGGGAGAAATTTTGTCTCTATTGGTCACTTCTGAATCCCTCATGACTTGAACAATCCTAGCATGGATTGAATGAGTGAATAACAGCCAATTGAAAAATATAGAAGAAAACATGCATCTATCATGTGTAGAAATAATCTAGAAGTTCATATCAACTCGCTAACTTTGCAATGTAATATCACTTTTACTTAATTATTATCATTTAATTATGATCAGTCTCTAATGTATATCCAAACTTTGGGTGAAGGATGAAAATGCATTTTAGAAAAATGCCAAATTAAGAATTATCTGTAGATTTCAGTTTTCATATCAACAACCTCAAAACTAATTATAATTTATATGTAAGCAAATGCTTAAAATTCTGAGTTTACAGATTCTGTGAAAATTCTAAATCATGGCTTTGAAAATCATTAAAACATCTTCAAAACTAATTAACATATATTATGGACCCATCAAAAGTATTCTAGTTAAATTGCATTAAAATGATCCTAATTTGTTGCTGAGAGCAGTGTTGGAAAAATACTTTGTCATGATTTCCAGTAGAACTTTGACTATTTTAACAGTGCTTGCCAGACTTTGATATGCATGTAAGTCACTTCAGGTCTTGTTAAAATGTGGAGTAAGACTCACTAGGTCTGGGGTGGGGCTTGAGATTCCCCATACCTAAAAGTCTTACAGGTGATAGTGATACTGATTCTCAACCATCAGAAGTGGAGCCAAATTCCTGGTGCATCTGCCTTTACCTAATATTAACCATTGTGAGGTTAATAAAATAAAAAAGGAGGCATTCTTTGCAAAAGATGTTTTATTGGCAGGCATAGGAGACTGCGGTGAGCCGAGATTATGCCACTGCACTCCAGCCTGGGTGACAGTGTGAGACCTTGATTCAAAAAAAAAAGGAAGAGGACACTTTATTGATACACCAACTAACTGGTATCATTTAGTGCTGAAATGAAATAAAAAGGAGCACTTGCCATCACAGACATCATATCAACTGGAGAGACAAGTGGAGGAAGACTGATTCACAATCTTCTCCTCGTAAGGCATCGGGTGCATTGATGTTAAAAGAGATACAGTGATCCATTCTGACTTCACCAGGAGTAGAATTTGCTTATTTCATTGCTGTGTCCCAGCCTCAAACAGGCTTTAATTTTTTTGGGAGGGTGGGGGAAGGTTGAGGTCTCACTCTGTGGCCCAGGCTGGAGTGCAGTGGCACAATCATGGTTCACTGCAGCCTTGACCTCCTGGGCTCAGGTGATCCCTCTGACCCAACCTCGTAAATAGCTGGGACTACAGGCTGCACTACCATGCCCAGCTCATTTTTAAATTTTTTTTTAGAGACTGGGTCTTCTTATGTTTCCTGAGTTGGTCTCGAACTCCTGAGTACAAGTGATCCTCCTACCTTGGCCTTCCAAAGTGTTGGGATTATAGGTGTGAACCACCGTGCCCACCTAGGCTTTAATATTTTTAATGGTAGTTTTCTTATTTTCTAGTAATACAGCAGAGAGAGAAAAAGAACTTAATATTTTAAGTCCTAAAATATGCAATGAAATTGAATAAGGGGAGGGAGGTAACTACAGCTTTATTTTTTAAATGCAATAGGCTTAGAAATTGCACAGAAAATAGTAGCTTGCCTCTTTTTGCCACTGTTTTCATTCAGCATGGTTCATAAACTTTGGGGAAGAGGGTATCTTCAAGTGGCTTCGCACATGAAGGGCTCAGTTTTGCAGGTGGAATGTAGTTCAAGGGTGGAGTGACCCATATTGTGGCAGTAATTCTGTTGGATAAACACATCCACAACTGGTCCCCTCCCTGGAAGGAGTTCCGTTTGTTTGAAGTGGACATACTAAAACTTCTTTGGTAGTGACTACTGACAGCACCCAGAAACCTTTTCTCAACTTGACTCTGGATTGACAAGAAAATATGGGAGGATAGCAGGGTAAAATTTGTTTTTCTATGTCCAAGAAACTCTTTTGTAGATATTCTGAAGGAGATAACTAATCTGAATATGTCTTCATCCCATTCTGAAAAGAGATTTTTTTTTCAGTAGGGAAACCTTTAATCAAATTACTTCGTTTTGTCTTCTGGTTCTGGTACATGCTTTTGAGCCAACCAAAAGCATGTGTCAGACCAAACCATTGCAGCAAAAAAAAAAAGAGGTAAACTATTATCTTCAGTTGCTTTTAGGTTGGATGGCACCAAAATCATCCTGAATTACTCCTTTAACTGAATTCTGCAGTCTTAGACCCTTCCCTTCTCCATGTCCAGAAGAGAGAGGGCAATGGTCTCTGTTTTCTAATGTAAACAGGATGACATTTGACAATTCCAGAGCTTCCTCTGCAGGTAGAATAGCCTCATTCTTTCCCAACCCCTCCAGTCGTAAAAGCAATCCTCCATTTGGAGGGTATTGATATCTTAGTTTCATCTGCTCCTTTAAGCAACACCAGGAAGTTGAGACAAATCAATTCTCCTTATTTTCATATGCAAAACTCACCACGTGACAAATAGTATGTATTTTTTTCCCAGTAGAACCAGTCATGGATCAATGTTTCACAATTTGGTATATTTCTTCAAGCAGTCTTATTTGATTAGGGTGATCACAAATAAGCCAATATTACCTTTGTTCTTATCCATTTTTCTCCTGAGCACACAGGTCTTCTATTTGTTAGAGTTTCTTGGGTTGTATAGAGTCAGGGTTGAATATATGATTTTGATACGTTAAATGATGTTATTTCTTTCCTATAGCATTTTTCTTCTGAGTTTGGTCACATATTAACATTAAACTTTAAAACCTCTCTATAAGGAAGATGCTGTTTCTATTTTCCAGATGAGGAAACTGAGGCATAGAGAGGATGAGGATATAGTCCAAGGTCATGCAGCTAGTAAGTGCTGGAGCTAAGATTTCAACCAGGCACCCGACCACCGTAATCTGTGCTCTTAACTCCTGAGGTACAGTTTTTGTTATCAGCTAACACAGACCCATGCACTGCAACTTCCAATTCATGTTAAATTACTTTTTTTCTTTCTTAATTCCTATTTGGGTGCCAAAGTTCTATGATTAAGTGGAACTAAGTGATTTTTCAGAGACACCAAACATCTTATCTTTTTGTTAAGATTAGAACTTGTTACCTGCACACACATGATTTTGGTGCCATCCAACCTAAAAGCAGCTGGAAGATAATAGTTTGCCTTTTTTTTTTTTGCCTCAACAGTTTGGTCTGACGCATGCTTTTGTTTGACTCAAAAGCATGTACCAGAACTAGAAGACAAAACAAAGTAATTTGATTAATTTGAGTAATTTGTTTATTGCAGCATTATTCAAAATAGCAAAAACATGGAACCAACTGTGATACTCATCGAAACTGGACTGGAGAAAAAAAAAATGTGGTACATATACACGATGGAATATTATGCAGCCATAAAGGACAGACATATGGACTTCACAGCAACTCGGATGGATTTAGAGTCTAGCATACTCGTGATCTATCACAGAAGAAAAGAACTGAGTACCACATGTTCTCACTAATAAGTGGACCCTGAACATTTACCATAATACTATAAGAAAGGGATTGGCAGTAGCGGGATACTGCCAGTGGTGGGGTTGGGGACACAACATCAATAAAGGTACCTGATCTCAAACCAGGCAAAGTGGGGTCCAAAGGGAGGCCGAAACTTTACCTGTATGATGACCACTTTTATAACTAATCCTGAATTGTACTCTACATCTTTAAAATAAAATAAAAATTAAAAAATAAATAAATAAAACATTCAGGAATAAAAAAAAAAATTAGACCTTGTTGTTGTTTCAGAATCCCCCTACATCCCACCAGGATGGAGTGCAGTGGCACACTCATGGCTACCACAGCCTCGACCTGCTGGGCTCAGGTGATCCTTCTGCCTCAGCCTTTCTAGTAACTGGAACCACAGGCATGCACCACCACACCCAGCTAGGTTTTTAACTTATTGTAGAGACGAGGTCTTGATAAGTTGCCCAGTCTGGTCTCGAACCCTTAGGCTCAGGCAGTCCTCTCACCTCTGCCTCCCAAAGTGCTGGAATGACAGGTGTGAGCCACTGTGCCCAGCCTGATTCTGTTTCTTACTTGGTAACATATTTCATGATTGTGTACATGAAAAATACAGTAATTTTAAAGAGAGCCATGGAAAATTTATTCAGGTATATTTTTGCATTTGAACATAGTCAAGATACAAAAATGAGTGAGATGTGAATTGAAGGCAATAACTTTACATGTCTTAAGAAGTAATTTGTGTATCAGAAATCCTGTTTTCCTTTTATAGGCAGGCAGTGGGCACACAAGCCTCATATGACATAGTAATATGTGTGCTTAATGACTTACCAGACCTGGTGTAAGTTCTGGTTTATGAGCATGGCTCTGACTGTTGCTATGCAGATGATAGATTATAATATATGTGTTCAAGGACATTAGATCACATCTCCAGAGTGTCAGAATATCTACCATACAGCATGGAAGAAAGTTGCAAACATTTCCAAGAAAAAGCTATTTTTTGTGTGGCAGTTTTACTTTGTCTTCCTGTTCTTTAATTCTTAACTAAGAAAACTATACAACCAATTATCTGGTCATTAAACTAACTTTCAAATCTACTATCTTAGGATACACGTCACTACCATCAGATGACAGCTTTGTTTGATTTTACTTTATAGCCTGAATGTTCAGGTCACTTTCATCAAGGCAACATATTGAATGAATGCATGCTACATAACAGTAGTTGTTGAATTCTGATGTGTGTGTGGATGTGTGTGTGTGTGTGTGTGTGTGTTGTATATCTGGGGATAAACTTGTGATTCAAGGTGGAAACTGGCATTCTAAAAGTTTTACTCAGCATTATTTTTTATGGCTTAGTTATAAACCCACAAAAACATGGCCTTATAATGTTAATGCTGACATAACCTTTTCATATACTCAGCTATAAATCAAGGTGTTATGAAACACCATTTTTGAAAAGTCAAGCTGGGTAAAACACTAAGTTAATGTTTGTTGGGACAAAGAGAAGACTCAACTCGTTAAATAATTTCCGTTTTTATTCTGAATAAAATATAGACACTCTTGAATATCTTTGGTTAAAAAAAGAGTAAATAGGCCATTGTATAAGTAAAATTAATGTCAAAAATACTTTTTAAGTTAAAAAAAAGAGGGGTTTACTATCTTTCAATACAAAATCTAATCTGTGAATGCCATTGGGAGTGACTTCCCTAAGGAATCACATTTCTGTCTCACATGTTTTGCTGGAGATTTCAAAGGTACTGAGTTTCTCATTAGCAGCTGCAGGAGGCTGAAGAGTAGGGGGAGTCGAACAGAATACTCTGCCAGCAGAACTCGCATGAACACTTGATGTCATGTGTCATCTGACACTGGCTTTTCCATCAGGTCATTTCAGGATAAGGGACTACTGAAAAAGCATAACCACTCTCAGTGGGTGAACTGCTGACAAGTTTCAGGGGTTTGGCTGGCATTCCAAAGTTTATTTGAGTTAATCTGTATTCTCATTGGCCTGCAGTGCTCGGTGAAAACTGGCTTTTCAGTGAACACTCTCACTGCATCCTTATTGCACGGGTATCAGAAACACCACAAGAAAAGAGCTTGAGAGACAGACTTTTATAGGAATAATTTTGTTTAGGTAAGGAAGAACTTTCTGTTGAAAGGTATAAAGAGTATCTGTTTATTGTTTATTTGTAACACATGGCAACTGCAGGCTGTGGTATTTACCAAAGTCAGTGTAATTGGTTTGCTGATGACTTGTTCCTGGGGATTATTTGGAATTTACACTTTCTACGGTAGGCTCCAAAGAATTCTCATTGATTGATTAAGTATAGAAGGTACCAAGGGATAAAATTTATTCTAGAATAGCACTGTGAATCTGTAGAAATTTTAGTTGTGTTTTTAAACTCAGTAGATGACAATTAAGCTGAGAAAGTGGTAGGCTAAATAGAAAACACCACTTTTTTTTAGCCAGGCTCGGTGGCTCAGCCTGTAATCCCGCGCCTTGGGAGGCTGAGGTGAGTGGATTGCCTGAGCCCGCGGGTTCGAGACCCGCCTTTGCAACTTGGTGAGACCTCATCGCTACAATAAATCAAAAAATTAGCCGGGCATGGTAGCGCGCTCCTGTAGTTCCAGCTACTTGGAAGGCTGAGGCAAAAGGATCGCTGAAGCCCAGCAGGTCGAGGCTGCAGTGGCCGGGAGCGGCCACTGCACTCCAGTCTGGGCGACAGAGTGAGACTCCAACTCAAAAAAAAAAAAAGAAAACACCACTTTTTACTAAATCTTAGGACCTTAGGGTTTAAAAAGACATTATAAGTCATATAATGATTCCAAAATTTCTACATATGATATTTCACCATTTGTTATACAAAGCCTGGATTCTTTCCTGATGATAATATGTGTATACTTATAAAATTCTGTTTAGGTTTCAGTAATGGTTGTAAAAAATCCACGTTCCATTTAGATCACTCTGTGTAAGTGGGCCATTGTACTTGTGAGAGTTTGGTTGGGTTTTTGTTTGGGGTTTTGATTGGATAGCCAAAGAATAATAGCTGAATGGGAAAGGAAGAACCGACTTGGTTAATGGCTAGGAAACATCCCTATTGTTGGGCTTTGTTAAAAGATAGATTTGAGAACATAGTTGCATGCTAGAAGCCAGATGAGGCCTCTTAAACCCCAAGAATATCATCCTTGCAATGTGAGAAAGGCCAACCGGTTGCACCCACAGTGTTGGGGAAAGGAGAAAGGCAGCTAAGAAGAGTCTCCATTCCAATGATGGCTGTTCTCAGTTGTCCTCATTTTCAGTACTTATCCCATCGTTAGGCCTGACAGCCTTTCATGTCTGCCGGATGAGGGGAGCAAGGCCCTGACCCTCTGCTGTATGAAGCAAAAATGTAAAGAGAAAGATGGAGAAAGACCTGTTTTGAGCAGGTACAGGAAGTAAAAGAGTGAAGCAGAACACACCCTTGTCTTTCTCCAGATAGGGGAACTTCATTCTCTGTTCAAATGTAGCATCAAAGATGCCAACTTCAATCCAATTGGATTGGAAGAGGTGCTAAAGCTTGAACAGATATTTCCTCCTCTAAGAAATGAGATGAGAATCTGGAGAGAAGAGGGAGAAATTGCCCTTCCCCAATGCCATACTTCCTTTCTAACAATGGAATCTTTAGCATAATCGCCATACCAAGTGACTCTCCAGAATTTGCTGAGTACCTCTATAAAGAGGACATTAACTAATCCTAGCAGGACATTATGATTCAGGACACTGGAGGAAGTTCTTATACGGAACCCAGTCTGTCCCATGACTTCCACCATGTGCTTTAGTGTTGTGCTTGGAGCAGCATAGAACTAGGCTCATCATATAACTGATTTCCAGTGGACATCAATTTGAGAAATTACTCTCTCTCCATATACCCCTCCCCCTAAAACTTGATATCAATTTGTGAAATCCAAACACGCTCTTGAGAGAGCACTAAGAAGTGTTTTCTAAAAACAGAAAGACACGCAATTTAGTTTTCTCTTAGGAGTACTCGCCACCACCATCATATTATGGGAGGAGGGAAGGGAAATTCGGGTTAGAGCTCATTGGAAAAGTGGCATTGGTTGGCAGGGCCGCCAAGCAGCAGTGCTGTGGGGACCGTATGATGCCTCTTCTGTCCTCTCACTAGACGGCAGGGAAGACTCCTGCCTCCTCTGTGAGTCTCCTTTTGTGTCTGCTCTCAAAAGTGAAATTCTGCACAGGCAGGAGGACTGGTGCAGAGTTAAGACATGGAGAGCCAAGAAAATAAAGAGTCAGATGTCCCAGCAGCTTTCAGTGCATCGATTCTCACCACCCCCAGAGCACCATGAAAGTAGGAGGGACCAGATGAAGACATTTAAAAATTGGTTCTGCTCCACAGTGATCCGGTGCGAGCTAGGGCTCAGCTGCTTTGAGGTGGCTTGAGAGGCTTCTCTTTGAGGTCCGGACATTGGTGTGAGAGCCCCACTTCTCCTTGGAACCCCTTGACACACCATAACGTTAAGGTAGGAAAAATGAAACTTTTAAAAAACATATTTAATTTAACATACAATCTAATGAAACCAAATACTATGAAAATCCAACAGAAGTCTATATTCAGCACAGCAATGGCCAACTTCTGGTCTTTAGCAGAGATTTGTAACTGAGGGAAGTGTGTGGGTGTTTGTATCGGATCCGTACCATTCATTGGGTCTACAGTGAGATCTGTGCAAGTTACGAATTTATCCCATACGTTTCAAGGGGAGGAAGGAAGTGCACGTATGTGCAGTGTTAACAAACAAACAAAACAAAACAAACCCCCCTGCAATATAAAGACCCACACTTTTTAAATGGTGTACCAGCTGCTGGGGAGTGAATTATATAAACTAGAGAACTTTCTCTGGGATAAGTCTGAGTTAACATACATATTGCCGCATGGCCCCTTATGTAACAATCATTTTAGTGGGGAATTACGGATTGCGTGCTTTGCATGATTGTGAAAGAAACGTTCATAGGAAAGAACACGTGTGACATAAATGCAGATAAAGTGAACTTACTCTTTAGCCACCTGCGTATGACTTGGCAAAATGTGAGCCTCTGTAATCACCTTGTAGGAATCTAAGATCTTCCAAGTTCTTTAGTAATCCTGGGAATTCATTAAGAGCATCAGGGTCTGTCATGAGGTAAGGGTTGAGTGGATAAGGTCGAAAGAACAGTAGATTAAGCTCCCTTTATTTCTTCTCATTATATCATACAAACATCTGTGTTCCTGGACAAATACATTTAGGAAAAAAACAAAAACAAGAGAAAACTCTAAATAATGATTGATTAAATGCCTAGCAACTTCAGAGCTTTGGTGATGTTTGCTCTGTTGAATCATATCCTAAATACTATACTATATGACATATAATCCTAAGTAATGTAACTTAAGAAAAACAAAGACCTTAAGACCTACCAGAAAAAGTAAATGTGTGTTATCTCCTTTGGAACAGTCATCCTGGAATGCTAGTACTTAACCTGACAATTCTTCAAAACACCTGTTATGCAAGTGTGTACAGTTCCTGTACTTTTTTTTTTTTTGAGTCAGAGTCTCACTCCATCACCCAGGTTGGAGTGCAGTGGCACACTCATGGCTACCCCAGCATTGACCTGCTGGGATCAGGCGATCCTTCCACGTTAGCCTTCCAAGTAACTGGAACTACAGGCACGCGCTACCAAGTCTGGCTACAGGTATGGTACTTCAGATGTCTTAGGGCATGCTTTGGCCTTGGCAGTCTGGCACATGCATCTTGTCAGGCATCCCCATTTTATGGGAAAATTTGATCTAGAAAGACCAAGTGATTTGTCCAGAATCACAAAGAGCTGGGACCAGAATCAAGGTCTGTTTTCCAGGACAGCATTTTTGCCACAACATCCCTCCGCCTTTTTTCCTTCGTGGTTGGACTTAATTTTTGAGGGGAAAAAAAGGTGTAAGTTATTCAACTCAGTGCAATGTGGCAAATGTTCATTGGGTACCGGTCATACATGAAGCATCCTGACAAGTGCCGCATGGAACACAAGAGATTTTGAAGTGGAGATCATGGTCTTTAAATTAGCTTTAACTGACAGATTTAAAAAATGAGCTATGATTACAGTGTAATTGAGAGTAGTTTCCTTGGATTCCTGATTCTACATTGTGTCCCTTTAATCAATAGACTTGAATCTGTAAAACTAGCAGTGAAAGCATCTTCTTTAGTTAAGTACTTATTTGCTCTGCCCTTCTTTCAAATTCACAGTGAAAGGATTGAAATGAACAAAATTGTTAGTTTATGAAAAGAATATTGAGTCTTTAAAATAAAAATGGGAGCTACCATTTTAAGTGAGGGTACAATTATTATTTTCTGTAAAAACTGTTAGAATTTTTAGGATATGTGTGTATTTCCAAGTTGCTAGGTGGGTTACCTTTGGGGAAACAAAATCAACACATCCAATCTGTGGTGATAGACCTTTAATCAATCCTGTGCTATTCTAGAAATTCTCAAATATGGTCAGCTCTTAAACTATAGCTTTAAGAAAATCCTGAAATAAAGATAATAAATACTTTTCTCATCTAGTTTGTTTCAATTAATTTATATTACGGTGACATAAATAGCCTAAAAACACAAGGTCATTGTCTACATCTTTTCCTATTGTTTATGTAATAAAATAAATGTCTTTTTATAAGAATGCTCTACTATTGACATGCCATCAATAAAGTTTTGAGTGAGTTTTCTAGTAAGAATGTTCACTTAGAAGATAAATACGTGTTGAGCTCACATTGGATGTCTGGCACATTTTATAAACTGTTAATTATTTCATCTATACATTTAATCCTCATAATAATTCCCTGAAGTATGTGTTACTAAGTCAGTAAGGAAACTGAGGCTCAGAAATACTAATATATAAATTGTCCTAGGTCACAGAATAAAAACATAGCTGTGCTGAGATTTAAACCCAGATTGGTGGGCTGCTAAGCTGTGTTCTTTTTACTGCATTATCTATACATGAGTCTTTACATCAAGAATACTGTGTGACCTTTCCCTGTAATAATCAAGAGTGTAACTGCAAGGTTACTGGTTTTGTGGGAGGAACGAGTTGAGAATAAGTGGTTGAAAAAGTAAGAAATGGTAATGAGTTAGGTGGTCTAGAAACTCTCAAATCTTGTCCTTGGCCTGCCCCACTACCATGAAAGAACCCTACAAGATTTATACACACAGAAGAGAACGTCTAGCAAACATGAGCACTTTACTAATATCTATGTCTTTAACTATATAGCTCCATGAATTTCTTTGGGGGTCTAGGCTATACCTCATGGAGAACCTCACATCTTACTTAGGCCAGAAGCTGCCCAAGTTTCCTCCTTTTACCTCTGGAAGGTGCACTTATTCATAGGTGAAGCCAGGGCCTAATCCTGTTTTACTTTGCAGGGAAGAAGCAAATCCAAAGGTAAAGGTTTTGGGATTCTTTCCAAGACCGAACAAGTGCTAGAGACCTGAGTCCTTTAATTCTCACCTTCTGGCACACTCAAATTTTAACTTCTATCTTCAACCTTGTGAAACTATTAGCCCAAAGACCAGAAAAAGTTCTTGTCTACTGATACCTTCAAAACAGATGGATCAAGGATAGTGAAATGGAGATAGGATAGTATAGAGGAGTGAAGGGTAGCTATGAGCTTCCCTTTGCCATCAGGGACTACTACACGTTGACTTGATGAATGTCTAACTCATGATACTGTCTTTACTCATTCCGTGTTAACTAGTCTAGATGTATTTTAAGGTTAGGTGAAATCATTTCAAGGGTAAAAGAAATACACAAGAACCATTTGTCCATGTCTTTTAGACATTTTAGTAAAAATGATTTGACATGCAATTTGGGATTGAATGCCTTCTGGAAAGAGACTCACTCACAAAATACCTGCAACAAATATTCTCTAAATCTGTGGCTGATGGATCTAGCTAATGGATACAATAGTCATGGAGATTCAACTCTTTTTTCCTAAACCTATCACTAAGACTGTGCCAAACTTCTCAACACATATATTAAATCAAGCTTATTAGCACATACAAATAATTTTCAATCTATATTATATGCATGATATTTTATGTGTGTGGTTCTACGAGGCTAGGCCCATTTTTTTTCTACGAATAGAAATAGAGCTTCATTTATTGCCCTAATTAGGACAAATGGTTAAGCATGGGTAAGGATTTCTAAAGACATCTTGATGAATTGAGATAATTCCTGGATTAAAGACCTCTCTGAGCCCCAACAGAGAAATATTACTACTTGACCATCTACATATATAGTTCCTCTTGCTCCTTATAATTCTGCTTCCTGTTGGTGCAACATTCAAGGGTGTGTTTTATATTTTTGTTTCGTGAAATCTAATTCAATGTGGTAGATACTATTACTTGACCGTTCTAAAGCTATGGTCTTTTCCTGGCTAACAACATCCCGAGTTCGCTTGGGTGGACTGTGTACCAGCCCCAGGGAATGAATCATGGTTGGACTGATTGTGACAATCCTTTTTGCTTTGCCGGATACTTGTTTTTCCAGCCTTCTTTGCAGCAAGGAATGCTCATATGACTCAGATATAGCGAATAAGGCCTAGGGGAATTCTTCTTGGGGCTTCTTTTTCCTTTCTTGATAGAAAAGATAAATAATAATAGCTCTCTCCCATCTGCCACCTTCTTTCTTCCTTCTTTAGACCTTGAAGTGGGGATGTGATTCATTAAAGTATAGTAACCATCTTGCCACCATGGGGTAAGAAGCCTGAAAGAAAAGACCAAGCCCTGCAGATGGCAGAGCAGAGTAATGGCTAACCTGCTGCCCTCAGGAGCCATACCCCTCCAGATCAAGATATGGTCCCTATTAGTGAGGTTGAAAATGTAGACACCTGCAGTGCGCTTAGGTATGTTATGATACAGGAAGTCTACAAGACTTCAAGAATTATTAAGGACAGCATGAATGAGGGACGCCTACTCAGAACTCCAAAAGATGATATAGACAGATCGGGAGTGATCCAGATCAAGGTGGATGGAAAAATACAATAAGGAAAGGAAGCAGAGAGACTAGCATGTGCAAAGGCAGGGCGGTATGCAAGAATGTGGCCTGTTGACTGAGTTTCTGGTCTGTAGTTTGGGAAAAAGAGAACATCAAATGATAAGGGGGCAATGAGGAGAGATGAGGCTAGAGAGGAGGGCAGCATCCTGATCTTAGAACTCCCATGACACACTGAAGATTGTGTATTTTATTCTGATGATGAAGTGCTATGAGGGAATAGCATATATTATAAGACTACATATTATATATTATGTTCTAGAAGTTTCAGAACTTGGAGATGAAGAGACCCATTAGACCGAGGAAGAACATGGGGAATATAATGGATGTTTACTCCTCTAACAAAATGCACAGACTCCATTGACTATATCTTACTTAGGCTCAGTGATATCCTAGGAAAATTCCTTCTGGGATCAGCTGGAAGTTTTCCTACATAAAGATCAGGGGATGATGTCTTTGGATATGAAACACAGGAGGCAGATTCTTAAGCTAAAACATCTGTACCAGCTATCATCAGGGACTTTTCCTGAGAAATAGCAACTTCCCTCTACCCCCAGGAGAGTCTCATGGCATCTAGCAAGGAGATTTGTCTAGCACTCTTAGGATGCTGACTCTGATCTCAAGGGCCATTGATAAGTGGGAATAGCGGGAACAGCGTAACCACAGGAATGCCTGCTGATAAAAGTAAGGAGGCTGCTGCATTCCTGGGCCATGGCTGATACCACGCCATCCATGACCAAGGTGTAGAAAAAGACACAATTGGTGAAATCTACAGAATTATCAATTTGAGCTGGCAACACTTAGGCAGTATGTGGTGAGTGTGAGTCTCACTCTCTCTCTCTTTCTCTCTCTCTCTCTCTGTCTCCGTGTGTGTGTGTGTGTGTGTGTGTATGTGTGTGTAAGAGAGAGAGAGACAGAGACAGACAGATACATGCACACACACACACACAAGCACACACAGCAAGAGAGCGAACGAGAGAGAAAGAGAGCACTAAGGCACAGATCCTGTCTGGGTATGGAGTATGTGGCACCCCAGTGCCCAGTCTCTGTGGTTCTAGGTAACCCACATGGCCGATTATTACCCCTGCATCAGATGTAGAGCCTGCCAGAAGGAAGCCTGCCTTTGCCTTATAGTACTTGATCTCTAGCAGCCTGAAGAGTCATGCTGTTCAAAATGCAAACTGGGATTTCCATGGTCTCTGCCCACCACTCCATCCTCCTTCACTACCACTTCTCTAAAACCAAACTTCTTAAGGTTTCGTGAACACATACCTGTTTGCACATGCTAGTCATTTTTCCTGGGATGTCCTTACTTTTTTCCCCCCCTGCTTGGCAGAATCCTACTTATCCTTCAAGATCAGCTCAGGAGTCCTTTTCTCTGGGAAGGAGATTCTCCCCGCTCCTGGAACCACATGAAAATGATTACTGTGCTTCCCTGGGTTCCTTTTACATTTAAACAGCATCCCTCAGCTCACTGGATACTTGCTAATGTTTTTATAAGTCTCTCTTGCCTTAGACTGGCCATGAGTTCTTGAAAGTAGTATTTTATATATACCTGTATCCTCAGTGCCTGACATTTGATAGTATATTCAACATATTTTCCTAGTGAAAATTAAAGGATGAATAAATTTTGGAGAAGATATTATTTTGAGATTCCTTGATGAATGCCTTGGAGTAGCTTGGGAATGCAAGTATAATAATCAGTAAAAAATTATGTTAAAAAAGGAAGTTCACGCTACCTCAGCCTGATGATCATGGTAAAAGTCAGCAGCGATATGTCATGTTGTTGGTGTATACCCTTGATATATGATGAGAATGGTACTTGGCCTCTGAGGTCTTCCTCCCAAACACTCTTAACCTTAGTTTAATTATAAGAATCTCAGACAAATCCCAGTCTGGAGATATTCCACAAAATATCTGACCAGAACTCCTCAAAACTGTCCTAGTCATCCAAATCGAGACAAGTTTGATAAACTGTCACAGCCAAGAAAAAAAGTCTAAGGAGACAGGGTGACTAAATGTAATGTGGTGTCCTGGGTGGGATCCTGCAACAGAAAAAAGACATTAGGGAAGAGCTGAGAAAATCTGGATAAAGTATGAACTTCAGTTAATAATAATATATCAGTATTGGTTTCTTAATGATAACTAGTGTTTCATACTAATGTAAGTTGTGAATAATAGGGGAAACTGGGTGTATATGTATGGAGACTGCTGTCTCTACAACTCCTCTGTAAACCTAAACTACTCTTTTAAAAAAAAAAGCATTCAGATATTGCTATGAGCTATTGGAGCAGAAAAAGATCAGGGAAGCTTGAATATGAAAAAATTCAGATTGTTGGGATTTTAGATAATTAATCCCAGGTTAAATTTCATGAAAAGAACACGAATTTCTACCATTGTCCTCATAGGCATACACGTGCATGCTCTCTCTCTTGTCTTCTCTCTCTAGTTCTCTCTTCCTAGTTCTCCCCCCACCCCCCGCCCCGCCACACTCACCAGAAACGGAATATTCACATTTGTCTACACAAAAGTGTTTGAAGGAGAGGCCACCATTGACATCCAGGGACAAAATCAACCAATTGTTAAAGTTAGGGATCTCAACCTGATTTAATCTAGTTTTGGAAATTAAAAATATATGCACATTTATTTTGGATTAGATCTGCTAGAGTGATCCAGGATTAGTTATTTCCTTTGACCTCACTGATTCTACTATAATATAAGCTTAATGAAATCAGCTTCATTATGCTGATTTTATTATCATGAGACATTCTTTCTTGGTTTCTGTTATAACCCCAATTCTTGGAACAGTGCCTTGCATATAGTAGCCACTCAATAAATATTTACTCATAAATGATATTTAAGAAACATCTGTGCTGATGGCGAGTAACTCCATGTTCATTGTCATACCTGTGCCTCTTGAGACCTCTGTCCTGAGAATTCTCAAAGTCATAGACGTAGTAAGGGGCAGAACTAGGGCTTGAGCCCAGCTGTCTGAAAGCAAATTTCATGTTTTTTCAGGACTGAGCTGGTGTTTTCATCCCTTTTGTGTCTTCATTGCCTGGCAAGTAATAAGTATTCCATAAGTATTCTTTAAAATAAATATCTTCTTTGCATAAATATTATTATTGAGCATTCAGTAGGCAATTTTTTTCTACCTTTGCCCATCAACCCAAGCCTGCAAGTATTTGTAGCATATGATATCCTTAAGCATTTGCTCATAATCATAGATGCTGACCTTACTCTTAGGCTTAGGTTAACGGCAACAAGTGCCTAATTAAGTTTTGGCCATATATTTCCATCTGAATCCATATTCATTTTTTAAAATTACTATACACAGTCACTGATTTATTATACAGTATATCAGACTTATAGCATATCACATATAGCATGAGCTTTTGCTATATGTAATATATATACACATTATACATATGAACTTTTATTACATATCATATATAATATATGCATATTACATTATACATACATGAGTTTTTATTTTATATATAATATATGTTATATTATATATACATGAGCTTTTATTATATATAATTTATGCACATATTGCACATACATGAGCTTTTATTATATTTAATATATAATATATACATATTATATTTTATATATATACCTGAACTTTTATTATATGTGTGTGCATGCGTGTGTATGTCTAAACTGGCTGTTTACATCTGACTTTGCAGGACTGGTAGGCCGAGAATCCCTTTAGCAGATTATAAGATTAGGAATTGATTTTGGTGTTCTGAGATGAAGCACGAAGAATGAGGTTTATGCATATGAAGACAACAGATGGAGCTGGCATCGTAGCTATCCTCTTGGTCTGAGAGCTGGGCCTGGGCCGCTCTGAGAAAGGAGAAGCTAGCAGCTGGCAGCACCGTTTTTAGGAAAGACTGTGAGACTACAGTCCTGCTTTAGTTCCCACTGGACAGAGCTGAGTAGGGGACACTTGCCCGTGGCTGTGGCACTCCCAAGACTGCAGCACTGGAAACAGATCGGGGTTGTGTGGTAGAGCTTGCTATTTCTAGGGAGGGCGCTAGGAACAGGTGTTAAGGAGGGAGTGGGAACATGGGAACATGAGCAGACATTTCCCTGAGCACCCAGGCAAAACCATCATGGGATGCCTAGACTAACTGGAGGAAAGCTTGAAGTGTGCTGAGCTTCTACAGCCATGAGGATGGGGCAAAGAGCCACTGTAATTTTGACAGTGACATTGCTAAGGCTTTACATGGGAATGTTACCTGGAAGTATTCAGGTTACAGGGAGAGCTATCAAACGGTGACTAGTATATACAATTTGGATATTAAAATAATTACCACCAAGGAAATGCTTATAGAAAAAAACCTGATGCTTCTTTGACAGAAGGAGAAACAAATAAGGAGTGACAAGTGAGTCATTCTGGTTGGTTCTGGCTTCCTGAAATTAAAGGGATTGGTATGAATGTTGTCACTTGATTTTCCTAATAAGTAGTTGATAGCTAGCATTTGTAAGAAAGTTTTGCAATAGTAAATTTCATTTCTAAGGGAACAGTGACCAATCCTTTACACACCATTATTTAAAAATAGTGACAGTTTCTTGCAGTTAGGAGTGTTAGTAAATCTTAGATGACTCTAATTGTTACCCTAAAATGTACCTCTACCTTTCAAGTAGTCAGGGAACAAAGTGATCTTGAATTTGTTTCTTCTAAGTCTTTATAAAGCAGGAGAATGGGTTTACTGGTGGACACTTATAACCTGGGCCAGAGAGCTTGAGCAAAAAATTTTTGGTGGAAGGCATATTCTAAAAGGATTTTTTTTGCAAAGGCACTTGTATTATATTTAAAAAATTATTTCTTGTCTTTTAAAAATCAGTTCTGAATTAAAAGTATGATAAATAGGCTGAGTTTTAGGGAAATGAAGTAGTCTCCAAATTATAGCTTTATCAAGCTTCAAATTCGGTGATGAAAATCTTAGACAATTTGAATTAAATCAATTCCATTACCACTAAGCTAAAAGTAACAACTTTTACACTATTCTGATTAAACAGATTTCCACAGTCTTTGTCTCAATAAAGTATTTCCTTTGTGGTTCACATTGACATTTTCCCTTCTATGCCAAAATGTTTTGAAATAAAGATCTTTACCTCGTTGTTGTACATTTCCCATTGCCCTGTGGAGAGTAGGAGCTTGAGATCCCTGTCTGCCTCATCTTTGTAAGTTTCCCATTGATTGCACATAGTAGGAACTCCACAATGACATGAATGACTGAGACAGTAGCAATGCTTGCCTTGGAGACTACAAAATGCTGTTGTCATTCTCTTTCTTCTTTCCAACATTGGATGTTGTGCACCTGTAAAATACATTAGTTGTGTTTTATTCTTGGAAATCCCAGGACACAGTTAACAAATCTTGGAATCACTGTTGGGTGAGTTGATAAGTAATTGCCTTGGAAATTACTCTTAGAAGAAGGTAAAGCAGCCTCCATGATATATATTTTTTTTCTTACAGGAGTATAAAGAGACCGAAATTAGGGAGAAGAATGAGTAAACATGGATCAAGTCCTTTATCACTTACCCAAGGGAAGTTGAATACTTCCCCAAAAAACTGCATCAAAAGTTAAAAAAAAAAGTGTAGGTTGACATTGCCTTATAGTTCTTGGCATGGATGTCTCAACTCTCTTGCAACATCTCATTGCAGAAATGTTTCCAAAATTTTTCCAAAATTTTATTTCACTCTCGTGATAATGCCGGAACCCAGTTAATCATTATTTCTGGGAGAAATTGAAATTCATATTACTCTTGAGGATCAAGAAAGAGCAGATGAAACCCAGAAAGGATAATGTGTTTCGTATGGGTGGGAATCCAGTAGTGAACCAATCATATTCTGGCATCTGACATTATACTTTATTGTTCCTATTTGCAATAGTATTTTCTCTCCTGTACTGCCTCTGTGTTTTGAATAAATGAGGGTGTACACAGCTGAACCGATTGCCATAGTTACAGGCAATCTCTGTGTTACATCTCCTGGAAGCAAAAACAGAGGGTAATTGAAGGTAAATATTATCCTTCTTTTACCAAGAACAATTCTTTCATGGTGACACCCCTGGCTCGTACTCTATTGAAAACTTGTGTGAAATGCTTTAAAGTTCAGGTGCTAGTCTATCCTCTCACAAATGCACACCCTTGATGCTCAGTGCTATTTTCATCTCCAGAGGACCAGATAGCTTGGTTTCCAGAGATTGGAAGCTGGGAACAGGTTTAGAGTTGCAGACACAAAGAAATCTGTGAGACCCATAAAGTTATATTTATTATTATAACGTGTTTGGTAAGCACTAGTATTGTCATTGGCACCAGACAATTGAGTCCTGATACTTCCAATGTTGCAATATCTTGCACCAATAGCGTTGGTGCTAATACAGTGCCTTTCCACGGCCATCCTCTCTCCCCAGGGCTTGATGGGGAGTGTGGTCTTCAAGCTCTGTGGGTAAAGGGCTGGGCTGCATTCAATCTTATTTAGTTTAATTCATTTCCCAAGCATGTATTGAGAGCCTACTGTATGCCCGGTGCTCTACTAGGATCTGGATGTGCAAAGATGATTCAATCTCTTCTCTCTGAGGGAGTTGAGTCTTGGTATCTTTCCAAGGATGTAAGAGTGAGCTATAAAATAAGACATCTTTAAATTTTTTAAGAGGTTTTCCAAACAACTTGACTATGACTGAGAGCAGCTTTTTCTGTTTGTTAAAAAATGGTTGCAGGTGTGAGAGGCCATGATCAACTCTGAATGTTTCACTAATTCCAGAAGGCTAGAGATAGTTTCCTCCCTTACTCCTTACATTTTTCTATAATTTTAGCCCATATTTCATGTTTCTTTGTGTCTTCATTTAGTTTATTTTTTCTACATACTTTTTTTGTCATTCTGATAATATATTTCTAGATAAAATTAAGTCTCCTTTTCTCTCTTTTTAAAAATTATAGCTACTAATTCCCTTGGTGCTGTGGTTCTATTGAAATTGGAATAGAAATCGGGAAGTTAATGTTGTAATTCATTACCAATGAGTTCATACTTTTCTTTGCATAAGAAAGATATTCATGGCATGAACTAAGCTGACTGGTTTGCTCTCTGGAAGGAAGAGGTTTTATTTCTTTATTACAGATCCAGCTTTTGGGCAAGGGCTGCTATTTTGCACAAAGCACATTTTAAGCCTGATTCTGTTGTTGTTCAGGAAGGGATCCAAGGAAAGCTCAATGTTTTAGGTAAACTTGTCAGTAGCAGATCTTGAGTGAGATGTATTCATTCCCTTCCTGGTGGTTTAGCCTGGTCTGGTCAGTCTTTCAGGAAAAATGTCTTTTAGAAAGTGTTGGTTCATCTTCAGACTTGAATATGAGCAGAAAATCTTGCTGTCTTGTCATTGAAAGAAGAGAAACCATCTAGAACTGGACACACATTCCAACAATTTAGCTTCCATTTCAGAAGCCAAAGATCTTTAAAGAACTATCTGGGAGAATTTTAGCAGTGATGTAAGAATTTGCAACACATTCAACATTCATGCCAGTTGCTTTCCTTTGCCAAAGTGGAATAAGTTTTTATTTTGTTCAAAATAAATTCTTTGGAGTTTAGGCTGTTCAGAGACTTGCCTCATGGATTTTTAGAAGGGTACTTCTGCCTTTTCATCTCATCTTGATACTACTGAGGTTATTTTACTTTTTGCAAGGTTGTGAAAGAGAAAGTGCAGTGTAACTTTGGGCCTGTCTTTTTGCCTTTTTTGGCCACAGTGAACTGTGGCTCCTGTGTTTGCTTGACAGTAAGGCATCTACTAACTCAGAATTTGTACATGAGCCAGGTTATGAGAGAGGTACACCCATTCATGGAATGGAGAAAAATCTAGTGAAGCTTTTGGCAGGATTATTAGAAGTACATTTTTATAAAACAAATAAACAAACAAACAAAAATAAAAAAAAAACTTTAGAGTACAATTTTAGAGCCTTCACACTTCACTATGTCAATCTCAATTATTGAGGATAATTGTTGTGAAAAGTATTAATCAGTATCAGAAAGGAGACTACTTGGAAACCTAGTAGGTCTCTAAGTGTTTTATGCAGCCATTAAAACAGTGGTGTGTTTTGGAGCCCCTGACCCCTATAACTCTCAAGTCTCTTAGATGGCAACCCAATATAAAATTTATTGGCAAACAGAAATTAATTCACAAGCAAATTAATTGTCAGAATTTACTTCCATGAAGTCTTATAGGTATGTTTAGTCTTCTGGGGAACATTTTTTCAGGAAGATTTTGGAAACAATTGAACATTAGGCATGACGACTTGGTAGGCATCAAAGCAACTCTGAGGTGCCATTTAATAGTTGGAATATTAATGTGACATTTAACAGACACCAAACATCAAAATGAGCACAATTCATCTTAAGAGCCTTGAATTATATATTATGGCTTCCCAAAATGGGCTCCTGATCTGTTTGAAAAATTAAAACAGAAATAGTGCATGTCTTCTTTGTTGCTTCTTGTCTCAAGCCAGAAAGACTTAGATGCCTTCCCTAAATATCAAATTTTTTCCAACACTCTGACAAACAAACTGAAGGAGATTATGGGTTTGGTGTGCGTGCTGGTCAACCAGCTGCATCCTCTCTACAGGTTCTTTTAAATATTTTGTTTTTCTTCAGAGATTTTATTTCTGACTTTCAATTTGTAAATGTGGACATTGGCTAGGTATCCCAAGACTCAGAGTAAGTAGCTGAAATATTCCCAAACAGCCAAACATGAAAAGAGGCCTGAGCTGTTTTGTTTGTTGATGGGAAAGGGGGTTGTTTTATGTTTTCCACCAAATACCTCTCTACCTTCCCCCCCCCTTTCCATATTCCCAGGATAGTTATGAAGAGTGACTTTCCCTACTAGATTTACATTTTTGTCTTAAACTAAAATAAAATGTCCATACAAACTAGACTTTTTCATTCTGGCTCTAAGTACTTCTTTAGTGTTTCTCTACCGTTTGCTTTTTGGTTTTGTTTGCCTCCACCATGATTACATATAAAACCAGAATCCTAATTAATTATTAATGTCATTTTGACAAAAAGATGAAGCTCTATTTTTCATGTCATTATTCGTAAAGGTACAGCAGAGCTAAATTTTCAAGGAACTATATTCATGGAAGAAGAATGGTGCTGTTAAAATGATACTTAGAAACTAGTCAATAGACATAAATTCTAGAATTGAAACTGCCATTAGATATCTGACAAGGTGGTAAATTTTTCTAGGTCTCCGTTTTTTCATTCTGACAGATGAAAATGTTGTGCTAGATGTTTCTCCATTTTTTAAAACCCTGATATTGTATGGTTTGGAAATTTATAATCCACAGACATTGATTATAGTAATTAAAATTCCGCCTCCCTGACCAAATGACTATCTTTATATTAACCAAGATGTTAGAAGCATAGTTTTATGAAAGGAATATTCTTAATTCAGTTAAACTAAAGCTGGCAAGAATTCTATATTTAATATTTCATATTGAAAAAACTGTTCACTACTAAGTGAAAGGAAGACTTTTCGAGAAGGACTGTGGTGGGTAGTATTGGGAATTTGTGGACATCTGGAATGAATCCTCTTCCACTTTTCATTGCTTTTCCTCCTCCCTGGGAATCCCAAAGCCAGAATGCTCTTAAATTTCATTTTTCTGGATTGTGACTATGTAAATAATGGAGTAGAGTGTCCATCCATAAGTCCTTATGGTTACAGGCTCTTGAAGTCATGTTCATAGCAAAAAAAAAAAAAATACTCTATACTAAAAAATAATATTTTAATAGAGAACTATAGAAAACATTTTAAAGGATGTCTAAAACAAGGCAATACTACTAAAGGAACACAAAGGATGATGTTGTCATAAATTTTCTGTGTTTTCTAGACTAGACTAAAATTCCTTGGTGATCCAAATATTTGGGGAAAAGAAAATCAGATTTAATTAGAAGTTCACACTAGTTGAGAAAACATTGTTTTGGAATCTACCATTCCAACCACTTTGACATATGCTTTATTTTTCATCCCACTTAATCTTCACAGTGATACTGTAGCAAAAGTATAATTATTTTCTTTTAAGATGCCAAAAGTGAGCATCAGTAAATGTACTTGCCCAATAATTTAAACTAAGTGTCTTAGATACAATTTAAAAAAAAAAACAAAAAAAACCTTCTGAATAGTTTTTCCCCAAAAAATTAAGTTACTCAAGTTCTCACCATTACTTAATAATATGCTAACCATGTGTTGCCTAAGAAAAGCTTTACACTAGAAAGACAAATGATTTGGAAGTTATATAGCAAAACATCCTGCCCATGTGTTGTCATTTTATCATTTGTATATAAATGGAAACACTTAAGTAAACCATCTCTTATGACTTTGCCCATGCCATCGTAATCTGCTTAGTTATCCCCCTCTTTTTCTCTTCAAGAAATAGAGCAAAGATAAATATCAACCCGTCTCTTAGTAACTATCAGATTAATGAAATCCATATCAGTTTAGAGTTATCTTCATGCCATTATGGGAATATGCTACAATTATCATAGTTATATTCTAAGAGTATAAAAGTCATCTGAATACTCTTTATATAACTATGATATATTTGTTAATTTGTCTTGTGTGTTGAGGGTTGTAT
Source organism: Tarsius wallacei (assembly GCA_963574415.1). NCBI lineage: Eukaryota > Metazoa > Chordata > Mammalia > Primates > Tarsiidae > Tarsius > Tarsius wallacei. Next base: position 7,129 of record CAUYQG010034819.1, on the reverse strand, counting down.
AATATTACATCTATGTCTTGAAAAGTGGCAAAGTTGTTATAGAAAACATGTTGGACTACTTTTCAAGGTTTAAGATAAGTGTTTTTGATATTAAACTACTGATTTACATTTAAAAGTTAATAAAGGTTTATAATTTTTAATACTTCTTAACACTTAGAGAACTCAGTAATCAGTGCCAAAGTTTCTATTTTAAAGTCTAAAAATGTCCAAAAGAAGAGGCTACAGATTGATTTTGAAAATTGTCACCGATTTGGCTTCTCTTCAAGCCTGTTTGATTGGTTAAGGAAACATTTTTAAAGAGAGAAATGTCTTGCGATAGGGTTTTTCTGGGCTCTGCCTGGAAGAAGTCAACCATGGAGGGAAGAGTTTATTGGAAATAAGAATGAAGCTTTTCACCAGTCTTGTGTCTGATATTTGAGCACCTTGTTGATTCTGCCTCTTGACTTCCCACCCAACTGCTGGGAAGGTCTGATGCTCTAAGTGGGAACATGCAATATTCAATGCTCAATGTCTCATCAGAAGGCACAAAAAGCCCTGACTTTACTATTACATGATATATGCATGTAAGGAATTTGCACTTATACCCCCTAAACACGTAAAAAAAGTTTTAAAAAGAGAATGATTATTTCCCTTTTTTTCTCCCATGCAGAGAAGCATGGACCAAAAGGGTGATGGGAAAAACCAAGTTCTAACTAACAAAGTTCAGCAGAAACAGGTACCTTAATTCAGTGTGATTTTATGAAAACAAACTCATATTTCTCAGCAGTCCATACGTGTAGCTTATTTTCCTTTCCAGGAGAACACTGATCTCAAGCAAGTTCTGACCACTGAAGAAGACCAGGTTTGCTCTTAGCCTTTACTGATTGCAACTTGGATTAGATGAGGCATATTCTCAAAAAACCCAGCTAAGAGTCTTATCTTTTCATATTCTCAAATTAACTGTCTTATGTGTCATGAGAGTCTTGTCCTCTACACAGTCATTACTCTGTCTCTAAAAGACAATGGAAAGCAAGCGCTAGCCAAGACTTTCTTACTTTGATGGAAACATGGGTGGGAAAAATTTAAAAGAATACCACTGTTTTAGGTTTTCTTCAAGGAAGAGAGAGGGGGGAAAAGAGAAAAGGGAGAGAGAGAAGGAGAGGGAGGGGAGAGGAGAGGAGAGAGAAAATGAAAGGAAGAAGATAGGATAGAAGGAAGGAAGGAAGGAAGGAAGGAAGGAAGGAAGGAAGGAAGGAAGGACCTTTGAATAAAGTCCTACTCCCGTTCAAATCTCAGAAAACATCCCTCACTGCTCTATCCTATTCCCTAGGAAACACCTGCCCCTTCAGTTGGTCTTATGTGAGTAGTGCCTCAAGGGGAAATAGCATTTCTCCAGTATAAGATTAAAGCACTTTTCTTTCCTTTCCTTTGATGAAAGAAAAATGCAGAATGATGAGAAAACCCTGATTGACATCAGTAGATTACCTTAGCATTATAAAGCCATTCCAGTGGATCACCAAGGCTTGAATATGCCTTAGGCTCAGAGTATATAATTGGCATTTCCTTTGTGGTTTCATTTTCTTCTGAAGGGTTACAAAATTGGAGCTAATAGATAGAGAAAGGGTCCCCCAACACGTTACATTTAATTTGGTGGTACTGTCCATTTTGTAATACTCATAAATGTCTTTCGGCTCCTTTATGTGTACTTCTGCTGATGTTTCAACTGTCTTTTTGGGAGGAGGACATGGAGTAAATCATTCTATTATCAAATATGTTTTTATTATTCCCCTCCATGCCCTTTTAATTTTGGAGTTGCAGGAAATTGTGCTCATTTTGTTTTTAAAACATGTAGTCATTGAGTTTTTGGTAATAATACTTACAACTACTTTTTCAATATGGTGAAGCTTTGACAGCATTTCCCAAAACACTCTTGAAAGAATATAAGAGTAAAGATTTATAAACAATATTTTCTTCTCATGCCTTTGTTTCCCTCACTTCTGGTTACATTTGACACTACCTTGCTTATATCTGGTCATCAGATTCCTGGTGGCTTGGCCTTCTCACTCTTTTCCTGCTGTAGAGAATGTAGTCACCATAACCAGAAATGAGGATGTTTTTGTGACAAGAAGCAGTAACTTGAGAAAGTGCCAAGGAGATAAAAAAATACAAAGGGAGAATTAAAGTACGTAGGTGAGCGCAATGTAACAAGTAGTTAAAAAAAAAACAACATAAATGATTCTCCTCTAAAACAAATTGAGACAAAATAGACAAAAGGGTCAAAATGCAGAATTCATGGGTTGGCCTGGAAAAACACAAAAACAGACCCAGAGATTGACTTTCAGACCTAAACTGCATGAATCACTTGAATCTGTTAATTAATCATTTAAACAAAGTATTATGTATTGAATGCCAAGCACTATATTATCGGTTCTGGCAATAGAAATGAACATAACAGACCTGGTCTCTGTCTTCATATAATTTATAATCTAATGGAGAGAACTACTTTATTTAAATAATTTTTAAAAACTATTTGCATACAAATGTGATAAAAGGTCTACAGAAACTAGATATCCCAAAGCCTCTCTTTAATGACAATTCACAAGTGAGTCTCTATATTCAATAAAAAGCCTGTGAACTTTTCAAAACCCACTGTGGTATAAAATCCATATTTCAAGTATTAATGTCAAATTGTTTGTTGGTAATTAGACTATAACATGTAAGATTATTGCTTTGCAATTTCTTTTTTTTGTTGTTTTGTTTTGTTTTGAATTGGAGTCTCACTCTGTCGCCCAGACTGGACTGCAGTGGCACGCTCCCGGCCACCGCAGCCTAGACCCACTGGGCTCCGGCGATCCTTCCGCCTCTGCCTTCCGAGTAGCTGAAATTACAGGCATGCGCTACCACGCCCGGCTAATTTTTTGATTTATTGTAGAGATGAGGTCTCGCCAAGTTGCCCATGCGGGTCTCGCACCCGCGGGCTCAGGCAATCCACTCACCTCGGCCTCCCCAAGTGCGGGCTTACAGGCTGAGCCACGGAGCCCGGCCTGCAATTTCTTTGATTTGGATCCTGTAAATGGGAAGAAAAATTATCTGCTGGGTGTGCCAAGCAGACAAAAAAAAAAAAAAAAAAAACCACCCAAAAAGCTGCTGTTCCATTGATGCTCCCCCAAAAGATTTCTAAGACACCACCAGGCTGTTGATGGAAAATGACAACAGCAGCATCTCTGTGTAGCAATGAACGCCTGTTCAGAAGCTATGTGACTTGTATCTTTGTTCGGTTTCTAACACCAGTCAGCCAGTTATTTAACTGAGATTCTTTTCATTTTAAAAATGAAAATAATAATGATCATTTCAATAACTTGAGAGGAAGTTTTAATACTAAATTAGACTAAAGTTATTTTCAAAGAGCTAAAAATCATACTAGTATCTGAATTCTAAAAAAGAAAAAAAAAGGTATTTACTTCAGTTTATGGCAACATTTGCAGAGAAATGATACATTAAAGAGATCATCAGAATGTAATAACTAAACACCGCAATCAAGTAAATGCTGAAGTGATGCTGAGGAAGTCAAATCAGTAATACAAAGGAATGGAGAGAAGTTCCCTAGAAGCATACGTTTATGCAAAAATAAAAAAATAAATAAAAAATGAAAATGTGAAATCAAAGTGATAAACAAGAGAGTCAACCTGCAGCTAATGGATGATCCCTAAAGTAGAGAATAAAACAAAGGGAAATGAGACACTTATCAAATATATACTAGAAGCAATGTTTTCTGAGGTAAAGAAATATCTATTTAGTTTGTTCATTTCTATTTTCTAGTTCTTCCTGAAACAATTATATCTTATTTATCTTGTATATCTTACTTGTATAATTAAGTAAGAGTTTCTGATGCTTTATGTGGAATTTTGGTTCAGCTCTTTAAAATTTTGGAATAGTTAGGATGTTTCTTAATTTTATTTGTGTTAAAGCCAAGCAAAGTTTAAACACAGATAACTAAAATCTCTTCAAAGCTAATGAAATAAATTTGAATGAAAGCACTAGATAATGCATTGATTTATTCCACATGGATATTAATGATAAAAGTATTTGTCTTATAAAAAGTCCAAAATATTAGCCAATGATATTATTACTTGTTTAGGTCTAATAACACATATAAGTTCAATAACATATATGTTCTATAATACTTTTCCTGGCTTGGAACAAATTAGGCTATAAATATGAAAAACAGAGAATCCTTGCCATCAAAGAAATTGGTAACCTGGTGGGGGAGAAAAATGTGCCAGAAAAATAAAGAAATGAACAAAGATCACTTTTTGGCCTTTTAGCTAAGACCAAGTGTAGAAATTAACAAAGAAAGCATCATTAAAAGTTCAGTACATGAAGCTTTGTATTTGACCATTGGTTATATGAAAAGGACAAATTCAAAACATATGCAAAAAGGTGTATAGAATGGTATAATGAACATTGGAAACTCATAAGGGGGAGGATGGGTGGGGAGAGGGATAAAAAATCGCCTACTGGATATAATGTGCATTAATGGGGGTGATGGATGCAGTTAAAGCCCAGACGTCTTCACCACTATAGAAAGCAGCCATGTATCCAAAACCATTTGTACCTCTAAAGCTATTCAAATAAATGAAATTAAAAAAATAAAAACCATGGGCAATTATGAAAAAGTTCTAGACTGGAGGTAACTTTAATGGAGGGAGCTGTTTTAAATATTATCACAGTGGTGCAATTGTTTTGCATCATCCCAGCACCCTTGGAATGGAGCCATTTGATGAGTTTCTCCGTTTGATGAGTTTCTCCTGCTCACATTCTACCTCTTCTGCACCTCCTCTTCTGAAGCAGCAGCATCATAATAGATATCATTTATTAGACAATGCTGTAATCACACCTAATATTTGTATAGTATGTGTTCTCTGCTGGCCACTGTCCCAAGTCTATTATTTAATAATTAACATGCACTATTCAACATTCTTCATAACAACTTTATGAGGTAGGTGCTATCTTTTTTTTTTTTTTTTTTCGTTTTACAGATAGAGAAACTAAAGCAAAGAGAATTTTAGTAAGTTGGTTACAACTTAAAAATGACAAGGCTAGGATATGGACCCAGGCAGTCTAGCTCTAGGCTTCGTGTTCTTAATTGCTCTACCGCACTGCCTGTGACCAAGCCCTGTAATTTAATTGTTGCTATAGTAATCTACACAAGAAGTTGACAAGATAGAGAACATTATCTTCATTTTTATATGATGAAACTGATGAAGGTTAATTAACTAGACCAAAGTCAAAGCATTAATTAAAGTGACAAAGCCAGGATTCAAACCCAGGTTTGGGTGAATTCAGTGCCTATTTTCATTACCCAATACTGTCTCCTGCTGAAGTTTAGATAACATAGTCACTAAGCAGGAATTTCAACCTGATCAAAAAAAAAAATTCATATGCTTTGAATAAGTAACATATTTTAGAAAGGTGATTTTTCTTTCAGTAGTTCTATTTTTAAACATATTTTCAAAGCAGATTTTTGGGGGATAGGGATATATTTAATGCTTGGTAACAAAGCCTTTTATTTATAAATACAAGATTGAAAAAGCTACATGTTTCTTCGCTAGCTCCCAAAGGGGAATATTGAGAACAGCAACAAAAAAAAAGTCATCTCAATATGTTAAACCAAAGATGTACGCTGTGGTAATTTTAGAGCAAATTAACTGTCATGTTTCTTGTTTGTCCTCTGTTATCTGATACAGAAAACTCCTTTGTGTGTGTGATATATACAAATAAATGAAATTGGTGTTTAAGTCACAATTTCGAGAGTCTAACAAAACATATATACATTTTTTATTGCGTGTGGTTCAATGAAGAATATGTTGTTGGATGAAAAAGATAATTGGACAAGTGTTCTGGAATCTTATATAGATGATACAGAGGAGAAACCTCAAAGCTAATGACCTAATCACTTGTGCGCTTCAAGTTTTTCCAGTGATATTGAAAGATTTTAAGACATCATCATTCTCACTTGTAGACTCCTGGTGTCTTGGATTGCCCACTTGTAAGACAACTGGGTGATATGAACTTCTCTGTGGCAAACTAGATGAAGCCAGTTGATCTGCCAAATAAATTCATCCTCTAGTTCCACATTTCTTGCCACCATGTTCTAACAGACTGATCTCTTCAACCTATAATATTCTCTGACTTGATTTATTCACCTTGGTTACTTGTGTAATTGTATTTTTCTTTTCACTTTAGCCCTTTTCTACGTATAAAATGAAGAAAGCCACATAGTACTTTTATCAGTTTTTTTTGTTGTTGTTGTTTTGGTTTTTTTTTTTTTTTTTTTAGAAACCACAGTTTACCTGTTCAAGTTTGAACCAACTCAAATTTCTCTTTGGGTAAAAGCCAACTCAAAATATGCGTCAAGTTTCCGACATGAAAGAAGAATATGAAGACAAAAAATTTAAGACCACCCTGGTGATTTTTAATATCACAATAACAACTTTGGTTAATTTGGGGTATTTTTTTCCTTTAGAAAAATAGATTTTAAATGCTAATAAAGCCCAGTTCAGTCTTCCTATGAAAATGAAGAAGAAAATGGAGGCTAAATGGTACTCATTTAACTATAAATACATGAAATTGACAGCATCCTAGGAAGCAAGAGCAATGATGTGTAAATCTTTTATAAAAATGAATGTATTAAATACCTTTTCTTGGAATACTAAAGGCAATGTGTACAGGGAATAAGTATAAAGTCTCAAGAGGGTGAAAATCTGAAGTGGTTTGTTGGAATAGGGATTGTTGAAATGTATCATTTTTCTGACAGGTCTCAAATAAAAGATTAAATATATGCCAAATGTTGATTTTTTTCAAAGTTATACACATTTTTATTTAATGGAATATTTATTTCACTTCATTGTTTATCCGGTGACTATTTTTTTTTTTTTTAACCTGTTCTAACCTCTTTAACATCATGAGAGATTGCTCATAAGCTTAAACAAGCAGAGCTCTCAGACATTCTACACACAAGATGATTTGGTGATATCTCTAATGCTCTAGGAAAGGAATTATGAGCAACTAAAGTTCCAATATAGGTATTTGCATGTTGTGTTAAATGAAAAGCATCATAGCTTTCTGTGCATCAGACACAAACGAGACC
>CAUYQG010034817.1:0-14381 GCA_963574415.1 Tarsius wallacei | reverse complement strand
TTTGGTTTAAAAATTGTCAAGCCGGGCTCAGTGGCTCAGCCTGTAATCCCGCGCCTTTGGGAGGCTGAGGTGAGTGGATTGCCTGAGCCCATGGATTCGAGACCCGCCTGGGCAAGCGAGACCTCATCTCTACAATAAATCAAAAAAAAAAAAATTAGCCGGGCGTGGTAGCGCACGCCCGTAGTTCCAACTACTTGGAAGGCTGAGGCGGAAGGATTGCCGGAGCCCAGCGGGTCGAGGCTGCGGTGGCTGGGAGCGGCCACTGCACTCCAGTCTGGGCGACAGAGTGAGACTCCAACTCAAAAAAAAAAAAAAAAAAAGTTTGTGAGGATATATAATACAAAATATTATGGGATCATCCATATGCCCAGAGAGTCCAGGAATGACTAGAGAAGGTTTCTCAGAGCAGGTATTGCTTATGCTGAGTCTTGAGGGTTGAGGAGGAGTTTGCCAGTTGGACTGGGTGAGGAAGGGCATGGCAGAGACAGAGAACCCCGTATATAAAAGCTCCTTTTATAACAACACAGAGGAGTAAAAGAGGGTATCCTGCTCATGCACATTAAATAGGTCAGTGTGGCAGAAGCATAAGGAACTTGGGGAGAAGATGAGCTGGAGAAACAGAGACATCTAGAAACAGTAAGAAGGCTTTCAGGGACCTGTATGGGATAGAGTGCAGGCATTGTTGTTGCCCTGCTTAAGAGCCAAGAAAACTGAGTCACAGAGAGGTTAAATGACTTGCCCATGGCCACGTTAGGGGATGAGGCCAAGCTGGAACACAGTTTGAGGACTTTTATGCTTCGAACCACGGTGCCTCCTGGGTCAGGCGCCATCCTTGGAAGCTCTTTGATGTTCTGGCTTGAAGTCATTCAAGCCATTAGGAAAGAAGAAGAGGGCTGACCCCACAGTAGGCTCTGACCACACTGGCCACACACTTGGCACACCCTTGTAGCAGAAACCACAAAAGAGATGTCTTCAAATGAGTCTTTCTCAGAAAATGGCATGTACACACCCAATCTTGAAGTTGATGGGCACCCTTCAGAAATGATGGAGAGGCGAATTTCCTGGCACCCAACCATCCTGGGAAGCTACTTTCAATCTGCTGCCAGGATTAAGTGATACTTAGGCGTCCTGTTACCCAAGACAGAAAGCCATGGATGTAGTAGGAACTCAGATCCAGTGTTTCCTTCCACATAGGCTTTTGAAGGAAGACCTGATTCTCACCCTTACTCTAATGCTTAAAATGAAAAGAATGATAATTCCACGTGTTGGCAAGGAAGTGGAGCAACTAGAGCTCTTGTACAGAGTTGTTGGGATATAAAATGGCCCAATCACTTTGGAAAACTGTTTGGCAATACTTAATAAAGTTACACATATTTCTTACAAAGAAGAATGCTTATTGCAGTGTTATTCAAAATAGCCTAAAACTGGGGGGAAGAAATTCAAATATTAATCAACAGGAGGATGGATAAATAAACTGAGGTGTATATTCATACAATGGAATACTATTTAGCAAGAAAAAGGGAGAAACGCTGACACAGCCATGTGGGCAAACCCACAGATATACTATACAGAGTAAAAGAAGCCAGATACAAGAATAGGAGTCCATTCATATGACGTTCAAGGATATGTAACATAAATCTATGAGGATTGGTTACCTTGGAGGTTAGGGGGTGTGAGTATTTGCTGGCAAGGGGCATGAAGAAACTTTGGAGAGTGATGGAAATGTTTTGATCTTGGGTGGTGGCTACATGGGTGTATACATATTAAGCATATGTAAGTTATAGGTCAACAAAGTACCTATGTGTATGAGAGAGAAGGAAAGAAGGAGGGAAGGAGGGAGGGAGGAAGGGAGGGAGAGAGAGGAAAAAAAGGAAGGAAGGAAGGAAGAATGAAAAAGAAAATATAAAAGAAAGTAGAAAAGTCCTGATTCTGGTTCCTGATTCTACCCCTGTAACCTTTGGGCAATTTGCTTACCATTTCTGAGCCCCTTTCCTCATCTATAAAATAGAGATAATAATAATAATACCTCTCTCATAGGGTGGTTTTGAGAGACAAATGAGATTTGAGAGTCAAATGAGAAGACACAAGAAAACAATGTAGTTTATGAGGATGTATAATACAAAGTATTATGGAATCAGCCATAAAAATCTCTTACCAAGAGCCTGAAAAATACTAAAAGTTCAGGAAAAAGTTATTCTTACTGTTGGTCCCTCACTTACCATCTCCTCCACCAGGAACTGGCCACTGAAACCTTGTCCTAAAAAGAAAAACACGGTTCCTGTCCCAGGGTTATGTCTGATTCCTAGGCAGAACTCCCAAGCCCCATATCATTAAGCGCTTGTAGAATTCATGAGACTCCGTGACCAGAAAGAAGTTTCATCGAATTCTGAAGAGGAAGCAGCAGTGGCAACTGATAATCTGTGACCTGAATATAGCTATCCATTATCTCACTGTGGTTTCTTGTTTCCCTGACAGAGGAAACGCCCACAACTTTCTTGAAGTTATTCTAAACACTCAGTTCCTTGTTCGGCTCTGGCAGGGTAATGTTACCCCTGGGCGCGCCTGAGTTTGGGCTGTGGCCTCCCAGCCAGCCTCCAGCCCAACAGCCAACCTGTGGAGCAGCCATCCCCTCTACTCGGGGGCCAGTGACAGGAGCAGACTAGGAAAGAGGCCAACGGTATCTACAGCTGTTAGACAAGAATAGAAAACAAAGCAAGAACCTTAAATACAGCATCCACTTTTTGTTCCTCTTCAAGAAACCAGTCAGGCAGAACTGACATGCTGAGGAGTTTGTCACCAGTCACTTCTTATCATCACTAGTTTCTAAATGACACCCCATTCCCAATTGCTTCTCTCTGGTTCTGTTCTTCTCAGAGAAGCAAATCCTAGTGAATTTGAGGTGAGGAGATGAGCCCAGGCCCAGGACTCACATTTGGGCAGAAAAGCCCTGTGAACTCTTGTTCTTGTAAAACTCAAGATTTGGTTAAGCAAACCTCCTGCCTCAGCCTCCCAAAGTGAGCCACCATACCTGGCCAGATACTTTATCTACTTTGTTATTTGGGAGCCTCCTGGATTTTGCTTGTTTTTCATTTCTGAGACAGGGTCCTGCTCTCCAGGGGCTGGAGTACAGAGATACATGTCTTATGCCTATGATCCCAGCACTTTGGAAGGCTGAGGTGGGAGGATTGCTTGAGCTCGGGAGTTTGAAACTAGCCTCAGCAACACAGCCAGACCCCATCTCTACAAAAAAATTAAAAATGAGTTGGGCAGATGGCCTGTGCCTGTAGCCCCAGTTACTCAGAAGGCTAAGGTGGGAGGATCACTTGAGTCCAGGAGTTTGAGGATGAAGAGAGCTATGATTGTATCTCTGTACTCCAGCCCCTGGAGAGCAGGACCCTGTCTCAGAAATGAAAAACAAACAAAATCCAAGAGGCTCCCAGCCAAATAACAAAGTAGATAAAGTATCTGATCAGGTAGGGTGGCTCATACCTGTAATCCCAGCACTTTGGGAGCTGAGGCAGGAGATTTGCTTAAGCCCAAGAGTTGGAGACCAGGCTATGCAACATAGTGAGACTTTGACTCTACAAAAAATTAGCCAGGCATGGTGGCACATGCCTATAGTTCCAGCTACTCTGTAGGCTGAGGCAGAAAGTTGAGCCTCAGCCCAGGAGTTTGAGGCTGCAGTGAGTCATGATTGAGCCACTGCACTCCAGCCTGGGTGACAGTGAGACTCCAACTTTAAAAAAAACAACTTCAAAGTTTCAAAGTAGACAGTTTCTTTTTCTTCCCCCCTCCTCCAGCCACCCTCTGCCCACTGTTTCTACCAACGTTTTTATGACAACATATCACTTATCTCTACATCTTCTGAGTCATTCATTCTGAAGAAATAAGCATTTCATGCATTCCTCTCTTAGGAATACATATATTTTAAAAGCAGAACCTTGAGATACAATGCTTAAATCAGAGGACTATATTTCTAACTGACCATCTGTGGTGGGAGAAGGCCTCTGGGCTCTCTCTGGCCCCCTGGTGGCCACCACTTCTGTTTAGTGTTCCAGACGTGGATGGTGTAGGGGCAATGACTCTAGTTTAGAAGCTTTTTTTTTTTTTTTTCTGAAGAGGAACAGGAAGGTGAAACTCATGCAATTTGCTTAGAACAAAACAGGGAAACTGTAAAAGCAGGTGGTGCAAAGCCCAGGAAAATACCTGTAGAAAAGCTGCTCTCCCATGCCCCAGAGCTTGTGCACAGAGCAAGAAGGTCTCTATAGAAGTTCAGAGGAATGAAGAACTCAGGGATTCTGAAGTGCGGTGGAAGAGACACCAGAGTAGCAAGGATGGGACTAGTCTTCTGAAGGCTTGACTCTGCCACTAGACAGTTGAGTGCTGAGCAGTCACTTAACCTGTTCCAGGCTTATTCTCTTCAATTAAAATAATATCTCAGGCAGGCTGGGCCCGGTGGCTCAAGCCTATAATCCCAGCACTTTGGGAGGCCATGGTGAGAGGATTGCCTGAGACCAGGAGTGCGAGAACTGCCTGGGCAACTTGGCAAGACCTCATCTCTACAATAAAAATAAAAAAAAAGCTGGGTTCGGTGGCTCAGCCTGTAATCCCGTGCCTTGGGAGGCTGAGGTAAGTGGATTGCCTGAGTCTGTGGGTTCGAGACCCGCCTGGGCAACTTGGCGAGACCTCATCTCTACAATAAATCAAAAATTAGCCAGGCATGGTAGCGTGCGCCTGTAGTTCCAGCTACTTGGAAGGCTGAGGCGGAAGGATTGCCGGAGCCCAGGAGGTCGAGGCTGCGGTGGCCAGGAGCGGCCACTGCACTCCAGTCTGGGCGACAGAGTGAGACTCCAATTCAAAATAAATAATTAAAAATTAAAATTAAAAAAAAAATTGCCAGGCGTGCTAGTGCATGCCTGTAGTTCCTGCTACTTGGAAGGCTGAGGGAGAAGGATCACCTGAGCCCAGCAGGTCGACACTGGGGTGGCCGTGAGCAAGCCACTGCACTCCAGCCTGGGTAACGAAGTAAAACACCAACTAAAAAATATATATATATATATATACACACACACATATATATATATAGCAGGAAGAATACACACTAAGATGTTGATGGTGGTGCTCTTTGGGTGTGGGATTACAGGTGAATTGGTGAATTTGGTTACTTCTTAATGCCTATTCTTGGTCAGGGTTTAAACAGGGAAGCAGAACCACTAGGAATGGCATAGAATAAGACGTTTCTTGTGGGGTTTTGATGTTATGCAACTGTTGAAACTGGTTAAACAGTTTGAGTACAACTGTTGCTTCTGCTTCTGGTGCTGGGTCTGAAGTTGGAAAGAATATACAGACATGAAGTGTGGACGAGCAAGGACCAACTCGAACCCGAAACAAGAAGGGGGCACCACAAGGATGAACTGGAACCCGCCTCAGTCTCTCACTGCCTCTAAAGCCTCCTACTTCAATGACGTGGGTGACCTGCGGAAGTTGCCAGGCCCTGTGTCATGGGACTGAACCCAGATCTGGTGCAGGAATTGAAAATGCTAAACAACAACAACAACAATAAAAGCTCATCAATAACGGTACCTGCACAATAAATATTTATATACCTAACCCTGAATTGTACCCCACAATTTAAAAATAAAAATTAAAAGAGGAGAAAATAAAACAAACAGAAAATGCTGAAGGAAGAGGTCTCAGGGGAGCTGAAGTGGGCTCCACTGCTATCCCCTGGCGACACGGTGAGCCAGTGGATCTGAACACTGTGAGTTATCACAGCGCCTGACTCTACACTGACCTTCTGAGCACACATATGCTTGTCTTACTTCTGCCCGCCAAATCTTCTGCAAATTTTCCTGTGGTCAGCCCTAGCCCAGAACCATCCAGGGAAAGGAATTCTGAAAAACATTGTCCAGTTTAGCAAAATTAACATAATACAAAACCACCACGATTCTTTTCTGTTGTTGCCAAACCTTCTTCAATTAGCATGTATTATTTTAATAACCAGAAGAAAAAAAAACTTTTAAAAGTTCCTATATTAAAATGGCTAATAAATATATGAAAAGTTACCCAATTAATCAGCAGAAAATGCAAATTAAAAATACAATAAGGCTAGGGCTCAGTGGCTCACACCTGTAATCCCAGCAATATGGGAGTGGAGGTGAAAGGAAGGCTGAGCCCAGGGGCTCGAGACCAGCCTGGGCAACTTGGTGAGACCTCGTCTCTACAACACATCAAAAAATTGACTAGATGTTGTGGTGCACACCTGTAGTTTCAGCTACTTGGAAGGATGAGGTGGAAGGATTGCCTGACCCAGCAGGTCGAGGCTGCAGTGGCCATGAGCCTGGGTGACACCAACTCAAAAAAACCCAAAAAAACCAGAAAATAAAAACAATATGGGCTGAACTCGGTGGCTTAACCTGTAATCCCAACACTTTGAGAAGCCAAGGTGAGTGGATTGCCTGAGTTCATGGGTTCGGAACCAGCCCAGGCAACTTGGCGAGACCTCGTCTCTACAATAAATCAAAAATTAGCCGGGTGTGGTAGTGCACGTCTGTAGTTCTGGTTACTTGGAAGGCTGAGCAGAAGGATCACCAGAGCCCAGCAGGTCGATGCTGGGGTGGCCGTGAGTGTGCCACTGCACTTCAGCCTGGGTGATGGAGTGAGACTCCAATTCAAAAAAAAAAAAGAGAGAAAGAAAAACAATATGATAACAATATGATATTCTTGTACAGCCACCAACCAGAATGGCTAAAATGAAAAAGACAAGAGTAAGTATTGGTGAGGATACAGATCAACTGAAACTCTCATACTAGTGAGAGTATACATTGCCACAACCTCCTTTGGAAAGCCATTTGACAATATCTATCAAAGCTGAATACATGCATACAATGTGATAAGCAATCATATTTCGAGAAAAGTATATATTCATTACATAAAGACATATACGAGGATGTTCATAGTGGCACTATTTGTAATAGCTAAAAACTTAAAACAATTCGAATGTCCATCAACAATAGTATAGATAAATAAGTCATGGTATAAAAAATGTGGTACATATACATGATAGAATACTACACAGCCATAAAGAAGGACAAAATTATGGACTTCACAGCAACTTGGATGAATTTGGAGTCTATCATACTCAGTGATCTATCACCGAAACAAAGAACTGAGTACCACATGTTCTCACTCATAAGTGGACCCTGAACACCTATCATAATACTACAAAAAAGGGATTGAAAGTAGCAGGACACTGCTGAGGGCAGGGCAGGGGGACATAATATCAGTAAGGGTGCCTGGTTCTAATCCAGGCCAGGTGAGGTCCGATGGGAGGCCCAAAGCTTCACCTGTACCTAACCTAAACCACTTAAGTACGTAATCCTGACTTGTACCCAACAACTTAAAAATAAAATAAAATTTGAAAGTAAATAAATCATGGTAAATTAATACAATGGAGTACTATAGGGCAATAGGAATAAATAATATATAACTACACACAACAATATGGATGACTATTACAAACATAATAGTAAGTGGAAGATGTCAGATTCAAAAGAATACATACTTATGACTCCATTTATGTCAAGTTCAAAAACAGGCCAAGTTAATCTTTGCTGTTAGTCTATGGATAAAGATTACAAGGAAGATTAGTGACTAGAAAGGGTCAAGAGGGGGCTTTTGAGGTGCTTATGATATGTTTCTTCATTTAGGTTACATGAGGGTGTTTTGCCTTTTGTGAATTTATAGATATTAATGTAATTTTAGATGATTTGTGTACTTTCCTGTATATATGTTATACATCAACAAAAAGTGAAAAGGAAAAAATTAGTAATTCCTGGTTTAGGGAACTAGTAATAACTACTCATTATATCACAAGTTGAGGAGATTAAATGAAAAAAATGTTTATTGCAGTGCTTGGGGAAAAATGAGGAATATGTAGAAATAGGAATAAGGAGGGAGAATATTGAACTGGGTTTCATATCTTTTTTAAAAATTGTGGTAAAATATACATAACATAACATTCACTATTTTGGGATTTTTTTTTTTTTTTTTTTTGTAAGGAGAAAGTATGTGGCTGTGTGTGTATGGCAGGGGAGGTGCTGGTTAATGGGAGGTGGGATGGAGCCCCTGATTAGCATCTGTCATGGCTTACCTTGATGTGACAAGCATTTTCTCTGCTTGCTCAGCTAAGGTCTCATGACCAAGCCGGGAAATATCACTGCCCCTTGAAGTCAATCCTTTCTTTGGCTATGGTGGTCCTCCAACCCCTTAAGACCAAGCTGCCCCAGACAACAGGAGCTCCTGTGAGTTCCAGAAGTGCCGTTGAATCCAGGTCTCGCTGCACTCCCTCCAGTCCCAGAACACATACATACAACCTGGCTTGTGTCCATCTCTATCCTCATAGCTCATCTTATCATCAGCCATGAGAAAGACAGGATTACAAATGCGACAAGGGCTTTACATGGCAGTCCCAGGACCACAGAAGTAGCTTTGATTTTATTCTTATTGTTATTTTAAGAGACTGGGTCTCACTCTGTTCTCGGACTGGAGTGTATTGGCGCAATCATGGTTCTTGGGGTCAGGTGATCCTCCTGCCTCAGCCTCCAAAAGTGCTAGGATTACAGACATGAGCCAGCTTACCTGACCTCATTTTGCTCTTCCAGTGATGACATGCATGCATTTTCTAAGCTCTTTATTCGACTCCAGCACCAGCACCACCTGGAGAAGAAAAAAAACCTACAGCTCTTAAATATCTACATAGGAGCAGAGGCTATGGGTGGCAAAAGAACCCATGCCTGACACTACCACTGGAGAGAATTTATTGAGTGCCTACTGTGTGCTTGGCATGATACAATCAGCAAGACACCTGAATCTATTGGAGGCTAGGAGATGGGGATTCAGCTAGAGCTTTTTAGGTGAAGAGAAATCTGAATAAATTACATAGGGGGACTTGTTCCCTCTCTTCCTGAAGTCCAGTCAACTTTTGATTTTATTCTATTAAAGTCAGGATATCATAAGCTCCAGGCATATATGTATAAAGAGAGATCTGAAAGGACAATAACAGTGGATATCTCTGAGTGGTGACTGAGGTTGATATTTCTCTTATCCTTGGACTTTTTAAGGCAGAGTATGTAACGCTCAAACACACAGGCTTTGGAGAGCAGCCGCTTGGGTTTAAATCTCAGCTTTGCCATGTACTGGTTGTATGACTTTGGGCAAGTTACTTCACCTGCATGAACTTTTACTTATCTGTAAATAGGTGATAATATACCTACTTCATGGGGATATTGGGATGTTTGAATGAAATGATGCACATTAAGTGCTTTAGTACAGTGTCTTATGCAAGAAAGTGCTCTGAGTGGGAATTATTATTTTAAATTTATTATTATTTTTTGAATTGGAGTCTCAATCCATCACCCAGGCTAGAGTGCAGTGGCATGCTCACAGCCACCCCAGCATCGACTTGCTGGGCTCAGGTGATCCTTCTGCCTCAGCCTTCCAAGTAGCTGGATCTTCCAAGTAGCGTGGGCTACCACACCCGGCTAATTTGTCATTTATTGTAGAGACGAGGTCTTGCCAAGTTACCCGGGCTGGTCTCAAACCCACGGGCAATCCACTCACCTCGGCCTCCCAAAGTGCTGGGATCACAGACTGAGCCACCGAGCCTGGCCAGGAGTTATTATTGTTATATTTCGAATGGTTAGATTGTTTTTCAATTTACACATATCATTTTTAAAAAACAACAACAAGAAAGAGGTTTTTGTTTGCTTGTTTTTTGGTAGAAATGGGGTTTCACTATGTTGCTTAGGCTGGTCTCGAATACCTGGGCTTAAGCAATTTTCCTGCCTCAACCTCCCAAAGTGCTGGGATTGCAGGTGTGAACCACTGCACCTGATCAAGAAATACTTTTTGTTTCTTAAATTTGTTAAAATTTTTAATTTTTTGAGTAGGAGTCTCTCTCTGTCACCCAGGCTAGAGTGCAATGGCATGATCACAGCCACCGCAGCCTTGATCTGCTGGGCCCAGGCAATCCTTCCGCCTCAGCCTTCCAAGTAGCTGGAACCACAGGCACGTGCCACCAAGCCCAGCTGATTGTTTTTTAATTGTAGTGATGAGGTCTTGGCCAAGTTCCCCAGGCTGGTCTCGAACCCCTGAGCTCAGGCAATCCTCTTGCCTCCACCTCCCAAAATGCTGGGATTGCAGGCATGCGTCACCTTGCCTGGCAGGAAATGTTTTTTAAAGAGAAGACAAGGACAGTTCAGAAGGGAAGAGAGTTTGTACAAGGGCAGTAGAAGGCTGGGGGATGTGGGCAGAAGGAGGTGGGGGCTCAGCCATGGAGAGTGATATGGACTGTTTGCAGACATTTCTTTCTGTTCTGGGTGCTGCCCCCTCTGCCCCTAACCCAGACACAATGACAGTTATGCGGTCACTGTGCCCTGAGACAGTTCTCTGTCTTAGAGAATTCTGGAGCACACTGGCTACCAGGGGGTTTCTCACAGGTTCAGGGTGACCCAACCATCTCAGCATGAGGCTGTATCATTTCACCTCTTGTTCTGATTTGCTGTGCCTGTGAGCACTGCTCTAAAAAGCCTCTAAAACTTGGTCCCTCTTTGGCCTCTGATGCTGGGGATACATTTTTACTTAAAAGAAGACATTCGCTGCCATGACATCACCAACATAACTCTAGAAAAGGGCCTTGGGGGTGTCGGCCTCCCTCTCTTTTCCTGAGGTTGTACCTTTAAGTGGCTCTGGCCCTCCCTGCCTGGTGCTCTGTACACACCGTGAGTTTTGCCTTTTGTCACACTGAGCATGTCTCCTACGCCCGCGCTGGGGCACACATTCTCCCATATTTGGGAGTAAGCCTGAGACTCAGCAGCATGTGGGTTTCTGTTTAAAATTCCAAAGCCAGCGGGGCGTATATTATCCATTTCCTCAAATCCAACATGCTATAAAGCATGAGTCAGAATCGGATAAGCTTCTTCCCAGGGGAAGTTGTGTCAGTTGGTTAGTGAATGTAATTAAACAAGGCTAATGTTCACTGGCATTTGCTGCAGATTAATGTAGAGGAAAACAAAATCTCCATCTTGGGTTTACAATATTCCTGCCAAGATAATACAGCTTCCCCAAGTCTCCCTGATCAGAGAAGATAGCCCAACCTTCGTGCAATTTAAGGGGCATAGGAACTCCATTCAATCAACACTCGCCTTCCACATAAATGAAGAACGCAGATATTAAGGCCTTTGAAGGGAAGCATGTATAGTCTGATTATTTTTAAGGTATTTTTGGAAGGAGAGGATACGTGTTGGCAAATATCAGTAAGGATTATTCTATCTTATTTAATCCATCACAACATATGGACATATGTCCATATGTCCATATGTTGACAGTATATTCCAGGTGACGGAGGGTATCAGGATTTTTATGCTTTGCATAGCAACGGGGACTTTAGGGGGTTGCTCCTGGAAGCTAGGAAGCAACGCCAAGACCCTCATCTACAGAAGGGCTAAGGGGCCGAGGAAAGTTAGGAAACCAGGGGTAGTGTCAAGGGCATTGGAAGCCCATGTCTTCTATTGCACGCTTGAGCCTACACAAGCCCTTTCCACAATCATGGAAATCACAAAATGGAATGCCAGTTCTGGGAAGGCCCTTGAAAGTCATTTAGTCAACTTGTCTTCAGAGAAGGGTAAATTGAGGCCCAACGAGGTTAAGCAATTTGCTCAAGTTCGCCCAGCAAGGTGAGAGTTGAGACTTGATTTAAGTCTCTTACTTTCATCTTTCTATGAAGCTGCTCCTGGGCACAGCTTCCAGGAGCGACAGGAGTGGACGCTCAGGCTGACCCCACTGGCTCGCTTTGCAATATCTACTTAGTCCTGTCTTTTCAAATATAGCTTTCGCTCAGGGTGTTAGAGGCAATGCTAAATCGTATCTTAAAAAATGTATCTCCTGCCCCTCAAACCTCTCCTGACTTCAACAGCATAAACAATTTTAAAATGTAGATTTTCTTAACTCCAGTAAAAAGTATGCTAAATTTCTTATAACTGAGATTCAAAGCTTATTGCTAAGTAGAATGGCTTCTGGGGTAACAGAGAAAGGGATTCATTCGTGAATTTTTTTTACCTCTCTGATAAAGCATCCCCCTGCCCCCTGCCACCTTCCACTTGAAGTAATGTAGTTAGGAATGTTGACCTTGTTGGTGCTTTGTGTTTTAGTGGGTCCAAGCACGCCTTCTAATGTAGGCCAAGACACTTGTTTTTCTTAAATGTGAGACTGTATTCTTTCTGTGACTAGGATGGAAAAGACTTTTCCAAATAAGGAAGTTTTTGCTGGAGTGTGTGTGGCCCAGGCAGCAGCAGTTGCTGGAGTCCTAACTTAGTGCAGTAGCTCCATTAAGCCAGGAAGCATTTAGGCACTCATTAGCACTTCTGCACAGCTGATCCATCATGGGGGGTGGGGTGTGTGTGTGTGTGGGGGGTGCTGTCAGCAAGCGGTGGTGACATGAAAAAATGTGTAGAGAAGACAAAGTTTGGCTTTGGCATATATCCCAACTTTCTCCATCTCCTTCCCAGCCCCAGAGTCCCACCAGTGTCTGCTCTCTATTCAGAATAGAAAAAGGAAGCTCTGATTCTTTGGATCCAAATAGATTTGAGTTAAAATCCCAGCTTTCCACATACAATCTATTAAATGACCTTCAGTAAGTTACTTAACTTTTGAGCTTTTTGCTTTCTTTCAAAGTAAAAATAATAGTGCTTATCTCATGTAGTTTTTTTTGGTTTGTTTTTTGTTTTTGAGTTGGAATCTCATCCTGTCACCCAGCCTGGAGTGCAGTGACATGCTCACGGCCACCCCATCATCGACCTGCTGGGCTCCAGCGATCCTTCCACCTCAGCCTTCCAGATAACTGGATCTACAGGCACGCGCTACCATGCCTGGCTAATTTTTGATTTATTGTAGAGACGAGGTCTTGCCAAGTTGCCCGAGCTGGTC
Source organism: Tarsius wallacei (assembly GCA_963574415.1). Lineage (NCBI taxonomy): Eukaryota > Metazoa > Chordata > Mammalia > Primates > Tarsiidae > Tarsius > Tarsius wallacei. The sequence continues at coordinate 1,397 of CAUYQG010034817.1, read as the reverse complement.
TTGAATCCACGGGCTCAGGCACTCCACTGGCCTCGGCCTCCCAAAGTGCTGGGATTACAGGCTGAGCCACCGAGCCTGGCCTTATGTAGTTGTTATGAGGAGTAAACGATCTAATAAATATAATACTTGTAGTGTGTTCTAAACACCCTCCTAGGACTGTAAAATTACTTCTTTTCCAAACCTTTTTAGTATCTCTTCTACTATCAGAATGCTTTGGTTTACACCCACTCTACTTAAACAGAAGTTAGGAGGAGAGCATAATTATTAATTTGTACCAAGGTATGAATTATTACAATATAAGTTTTATTAGCCCCTATGAACCTCCAACTGCTATGAACAGGGAGGTTGTTATAAACAAAATGAAGAATTTTGTTGCAATATGGAAGTGTTATTCATTGAATGTGTCCCCCAAAATTCTTACGTTGAAGCCCTAACCTCCAATGTGATGGTCTTTGGAGGTGGGGTCTTCGGAAGGTAATTGGGTTTAGATGAAGTCACAAGGGTAGGGCTCTCATGATGGGATTAGTGTCCTTATTAAAAAAAGAGAACAGACCTCACTCCCCGCCAGCCAACCCCCTACATACACACAAGCCATGTGAGGATATAGAAAGAAGGTTGTCATCTGTAAGCCAGGAATAGAGCCCTCACCAGGGACCCAAATCAGCTGATATTTCACTGTTGGATCTCCCAGACTCAAGATCTGAGAAATTTCTGTGGTTTAAGCTACACAGTCTATATGTTATTTTGCTCTGGCAACCCAAGCTGACCTAGGGGACATATTGCAATGCCTTTGAATTGATACCACTATGACTTGTTCTATCTACCCCTAGGGCCTACTCAGTCTGTTAGGATAAGACAAGGCAAGTGTTCCACAAGAGGCCAAAAATGACCGGGCTCGGTGGCTCAGCCTGTAATCCCAGCACTGTAGGAGGCCAAGGCGAGTGGATTGCCTAAGCCCATGGGTTCAAGACCAGCCCAGGTAACTTGGCAAGACCTCATCTCTACAATAGATAAAAAATTAGCCAGGCATGATAGTGTGTACCTGTAGTTCCGGCTACTTGAAAGACTGAGGCGGAAGGATGGCCAGAGCCCAGCCGGCCAACGCTGGGGTGGCTGTGAGTGTGCCACTGCATTCCAGCCTGGGCGACAGAGTGAGACTCCAACTCAAAAACAATAATAATAATTCTGGAAATTTGATCAGCAGAATCATTCTTGTTTCTTTCTAGACAGAAGAATGTTAGTCGTCTTATTTTTTATTTATTTATTTTTTTTGAGTTGGAGTCTCACTCTGTCGCCCAGACTGGAGTGCAGTGGCCGCTCCCGGCCACCGCAGCCTCGACCTGCTGGGCTCTGGCAATCCTTCCGCCTCAGCCTTCCAAGTAGCTGGAACTACAGGC